>JANHGB010012285.1:0-13801 GCA_026283785.1 Coracopsis vasa | reverse complement strand
GAATGCTCCATCCCTGGCAGTGTTCAAGGCCAGGTTGGACAGAGCCTTGGGTGACATGGTCTAGTGTGAGGTGTCCCATGGCAGGGGGGTTGGAACTGGATGATCTTAAGGTCCTTTCCAACCCAAACCATTCTATGATTCTATGAAATGGAGCGCTACTGGAAGCAAACCTTGCATTAAACTGGGAAGCTGGCTTGTTGAGCACTTCGCTTGGTGCCCTCCACCATCCCATCGTACCTGGCTATTAGTGCTTCCCCAGGGGCACTACCCATCCGGGTGCCCCTCGCTGTGCATTCCTCTGCAGGCTCTGCTTGGTAACGTGGGCACAACAGAAAACAAACTGCAGCGAGCTTTGCTCTCCCCGAGCCCCTGAAGCTTTCTTTAAAGGGAAAAAAAAGCCACTTTGGAGCAATGTGGTCTCTTTTTTTTTAACTTCTCATGCTCATGAAAATTCTCATACCAAAGCAGTAACCTCCGCTGCCCCCGGCTCGTTATTTCTTAAGGTGGCGTTAAAGGGGCATTTAAGGGAAAGCTTATCCCAGCCGCTGCATCCCCTCCTTTCCTACACCCCGTCAGTGGCAAGTTACAGCTTCTTGCTTGATTGTGTGGCTGGCAGAAAAACAGGGGGTTTGGAAAACAAACAGGATAATTTATGGCATGCCTAATTCCCTACCCTGAAAGGCTCTGGATGTCCCTGCGCTGGTGCTCCACAGGGTGATGGGGGGATGTATCCCATAGGGTGCAACCTGCTGGTCACAGGGATATCCCCATGAGGCTCGGTACCCCGAGATAGGGACAGCCAAGCTTTTCCCTGTAGGAACAGTGCTGGGCTCCTGCCAGAGTCCCCTCTCTGGGGCCCTGCCACCAGTGCAAGCGCAGCCAGGCTGAAGGCTGGTGATTAAACCCATGATCCAGGTCATCTCCTACCCCTCTCCGTGCCCCAGTGATGGGGATGCTGATAGCAGTGCCGCATTCAGGCAGGGAGCTTGCACGTTTAGAGAGGTTGGGGATGAACTGAGCCAGTTTGGGGTAAAACCAACCTTGAAACTCCATTGCAGAGAAGGTTTCCTCCCCATTCACCCTTCGTTGCCGCTCCCAGCTCGAACTGATTTTGTTCATGGGCTCTCGTTTGCTCTGGCAGCTTCTTAATTAACTTTCTATCATTTTAAATACTATTTCTATCTATTTTAAATACTTCTTTTTTTGCATGGACGTGATGAAGCTGTCTCCTGAGGTGGGAGAAAACACATCTAAAGGACAGGTAGGGAAACCTGCATAGGTTTGCTGTGGATGGGACAGCAGTGAGTGCAGTCCCATCTCCAAGTCGCATCCACTGGACCACACACTTAGTTCTCTCTCTCTATTTTTCTTTCCCCCTCCAAAATTAATCCCTTCAGCCCCTTAGGCTTCTTTTTTGTTGTTGTTGTTGTTGCTTCCCTCTGAATTCCTCCTAATTTACAGGCTCGCTGCCAGCATACAGCGCTATAAAAAGGGGGACTTGTTCTTCAAGCTTCCCTCCGGTACACAGCGTTTGCACAAATAGCAACACGCTTGACAAGTAGGTCTGATTCCTCCTGCTATTATTGAAGCGCTCGTAGGGTGCTCGGGGAGTAGAGCCGCTGTCTTAAGATGAGCCAAGTGGAATTTCATGGAGGGCCCTGAGCCCAAATCCCAGCCGGTGTTTAAGCTCCTGTCAGCTGGAAAGACGGAGCTGCTCCTCTTTATTTCCCCTCCCTGTGCAGCTTCCCTTCCTCCTAGATGCTGTTTGCGTCCCTCTGTACCCCACCAGCACAGGCAGGATGGAAGCTGTGGCAAAAGACTCACATCATGATGAAACCCCAAGGCCACCACTGATTTCTGGCTGGTCTAAAGGCTGGTCCCCCGTTCTTCCTGTTCCGGGCAGCTGCAATGCAACCCCCCTGCCAGTTTCCTTCTTAAAGCTAATGAGCCGTTTGACCCTGGCAAGTCCTCCGGGAAAGCCGCTGCTAGAGCCTTGCTGCTCACACGGATACAAACTGCTCTCATTTCCAGCTTAAATTTATTTGTGGATGACTTGTACCCATTTGGCCTTGTTCTTTGTGTACTGGCTTTTAGCTCCGATGGCTTTTTTCCCTGCTCTGGTGTTTATTCTCTGGCAGGCTATACCGAGTGCCCTGGGTCTGCCAACCTAAATAACCCCAGTGCTCCTGATTGAGAATGGGTGTAAGGGCATCTAGGCTTCCCCATGCCTGCAGTGGAGACAGCCCCAGTGACTCCATTTGAAGCTTGTCCTCTCGTTGACAGAGGAAAATCCATGCTACTCCCTCTGACATCCTCACCAGGGATGGTCCCAACCTGCAGAAGGGACACGCTGACCATCCTCCCTGCTGACACAGGTTCTCGGCTTCAAAGCCATCATCTAATTTCATTAGCACTTGCAATGCAAAAGCCATGTTAGAAGAGGATGAGGTGTTTTATTCCTAATGCAGCCTTCAGTAACACCCTTCCCTCTCCTTTCATTTGGCACCATTGGACAGCAGCGTAACCCCTCGCACTCCAGCCGTGCTAATCTCGTGCTAATCTCAGCCCTGGACTTCTGAAGCAGGAGTTTCCTGTGCGTGGCTGTGCCAGGCCCTTTGCTCAAAGGCTGAAGTGGATTTACAGCACTTAAGTTCGTCAGAGTAAAGTATACACATGTGTATTTTACCACTGATCCCCTTTTGGCTGTGTTGGACCATCCAGGATGCAATATCTTTCGATTAAAACCCTACCAAGGGGGCTTGAGGCTTGGTGCTGGTTTTCCCATCCCAATTTGGACCCCTACCTTCTCCTTGGCAGGCAGAGCTCAGCTGATACCTTCGATGAAAGGAAATCATAGAGCCATAGAATAGTTTGGGTTGGAAGGGGCCTTCAAAGCTCATCTAGTCCAACACCCTTACAATAAGCAGGTACATCTTCATCTAGATCACATTGCCCGGAACAACATCCAACCTGGAATTGAACGTCTCCAGGGATAGTGCCAAAAATATACTCTGGATGCCATCATTCACCCGCTCCTTATTTCCTCCAAGTTTTCCTTTAGTTAAGAGCCTATTTTTGTTCATGTTTTTTTTCACCCTGCCCAATCTCAACTGCATCAGCTCGTGTCCATTTGAGGCAGGATTTGATATTCCCCTGCAGTGTCCTTCCGTCGTGCCATGCCCTTATTAAACCACACGTAAATTGGCATCATTGAGGAGGAGCTGGGCTCTGTGGTTATTAGCAGGATTATTCTCATCTGTCATGGTTTCCAGTGGAGCTGCTTGGCTGGGATAACACACTAACACTTGTGTCCGCTGTCAGGGAGAGCGATGCTAATGCGGTGCTGAGGATCAGCAGCAGATAACTAGGAGGAAATCAGCAGATCCCATCACATCTTGCCATGTTAAGTGATTTTTGACCCTGAGCTCCTCTTCTCCAGGCTATGGTTGTTTAATACATCACATTGGGCATTAACTTCTCATCCTTAGTGTTTTCCAAGCAGCCTGTGGGCTCTTTCACAGCCGCAGCTCCAGCACAGGAGTTCATTGCATCGGTGCTATTGCTGGTTTTGCCCTTTGCATTGTGTTTTCTCGCTGCCTAAATCAGCATCCACGGCTTCCAGCACTTATGGTGGGTGCAGCTGGGCATTTTCTCCTTGTAGTCAATCTTCCTCATTCCTCTCTCCCCATTTATTTGATTTCCTGCTGTATTTAAAGCCAGGGGTGGCCAGTGTGTGTGTTTTGCAACCTTCTGCTCCTGTTATTCATTTCTTAGAAATGAAGGGGAAGGAACCACAAGCAATAAAGAGCCTGAGGTTTGAGGACTTGGCTGTTTATTTGTCAAAGCTAGAAATGCAGCGACTGAAGAGGACAAGAGGAAATCCTCAGTGCAAATGGGCCTCAATTAAATTCAGGCTTGCATAAGTCAGAACCCTTTGAGGGGGGCATAGCCATAGCAGCTATGGGTATGAGGAGGGGGATTTCCTTCTGCTGCGGTTTCAGAGGGAGGTGTCACCACTGCTATTACTGAAAATAACACCTTAGTCTTGCCTTTTGGACCTTATTTTTCTATCTCCCAAGGTATCTTTCCTTCACCATGCCCAGCCAGCAATAAGGGAGCAGCAGTGCCCATCTCAGTGGCGTCATGGCACCCCTTGCAGTGGGATTGCATGGGGCTGATGGTAAACCAGCCCCGGGGATGCCAATGCTGGCAAGGAGGCTAAGGCCGGCTATTAACTGCTAGAGAGAGGGGATGAGGAGCAGCAACATGGCCCAGATGCCCAAACCAGTGATGCTCTGAAGCCTCAAAGGGACAAAAATAGGTGACTGGATCATTCAGGAGGGTTTGAGGACCTTAAGATCTCCTTCTTCGGAAGCAGCAATTACCAGATGAAAGGGAATGTCTTGAACCAGGCGTTTTGGAGCATCTGGTTTGAATTGTGCACGTTCCTTTGGGGAAGCGGGGAAGGCTCTCATTGGGTTGGTGGCTGGGCAGTCCTTCAGGGGATATGGCTGGTTGCTTATGAAACCCATTTTGACACCAGGAGCGATTTCCACATCTCTCCTCCTTTTTGCACTGCGTTGTCAGTAACTTCCCAAAGTGCTAAAGCCGGATTCCTGGGAGGGCAAGGGGCTGTCTCCACACAAAGTGCTGTGTGTGGGGATGCACATGTGGTTTTCTTTCTCCCTTTTGCCCCTCCTCGCTACAGAGGAGGCATTGGCATGTAATTACGGCCGGCTTTAATCCAGCCAGACCAACTGTCTTTCTGGCAAACGCAAATACAATAGGAGCCAAAGGTTATTGCACGCCCTAAATAAAACCATTACAGCCCCGGGGCCTCACCCAAGCCCAGTGAAGCATCCAGGACCGGCTCAGTTCAGTTTTCCTCAGCCTGGAAGACTTGGTTTGATGGAAATGACCCATAACTTGGTGGGTTTTGTCATAGTTTCCCCCCTGCAAAGCCACCTGCATGCTTGTGGCCACCGTGGCACCTGCAGGAGCACCACATCTGGCCATTGTTAGTGAGCCCAATGGAGGATGTGCTTAGTGCAGGGTTCCAGTGCCAAAATGATTGATGGCTTTAATTGGAACCAGAGGTGGGTGAGGGCATGGATGTGCACCATAAGCAGCCTGGCACGTGGCTGTGACCAGTGTCTTCATGAACTGCTTGTGAGATGCAATCTGATGTCCTGTGGGGTGGATGGAGATGTCAAGTACTCCTGACAAGGTCCTGCTTGGCCTGGAGGAGCCACCCGGGATGCAGTGCATCCCACTGGGCTTTTCTTCCAGCTAGTGGCTTTCTTGGGCCTTGATAGGCTGGAGAATTGGGCAAGGAGAAACCTAATGAGGTTCAACCAAGGGCAAGTGCATGGAGGAAGAACCCCAAGTACCAGCACAGGCTGGGGATGACTTACTAGAGAGTTCCTCAGTTGAGAAGGACCTGGGAGTAGATGATACCCTACAAGACTGTTGTGGGGTGCACTGGGAGGAATGTGGCAGCAGGTCAAGGGAGGTGATCCTAATGGTGAGGGCACATATGGAGCGCTGTGTCCGTTCTGGGCTCCTTAGTACAAGAAAGACAAGGAGCTATTGGAGAGAGTCCAGTGGAGGGCACAAGGATGCTCAGGGGTCTGAAGCATCTCTCTTATGAGGAAGGACTGCGGGAGCTGGGCCTGTTTAATCTGGAGAAGAGCAGACTGAGGGGATCTCATCAATGTAGATCAATATCTCCAAGGTGGGTGCCAAGAGGAGGGTGTCAGGCTTTTCAATGGTGCACAGTGATGGGATGAGGAGCAACAGCCATAAACTAAAACACAAGAGGGGGCCCTTCCAACCCTAATGATTCCGTGATCCTGTAGTGCTCTGAACTGGGATTTACTCTGAAGCCTGGGGGATTTAACGTTCTATCCCTGAGCAAATACAGCTCGAAGTGATGTCAATGCATGACCTCAACCCAAACCTCAAGAAGAGGTAAATATTGCATCACACTGAGCATGCTGTACCTTTTGCTCCAGTCTGAGAAGCATTGCCTATGTCCACCCTGCTGCAGGGACCAGCCAGTGCAGGGTGGAGGTGTATGGTGGGAAAGGCCTTCTCCTCACCACCCAGTTTAATTATGGGTGTCTTGGCGTTCGCAATGTGATGGACACTGGTCCTGCCCCCATCCAAGGCTGCTTTGTCCAAGGAGGAGGATTTGTGTTTCACAACCTGTCTTTCCAGGCTCCCACAAGATTACTGGAAGGAGAGGAATGTGCTGGAGAAAATATCCCAACTGCTGTGAAAAGGCACAAGCTTTCTCTGCCCCTTTCCGGGTTGGCCATTCCTCCTCATTGGCAGCACCCACTGGAGCCAGCCCCGTGTCACCTCCCCGTGTCACCCTGGGGTGCCTTTGCCCTCCTGTGTGCAAATAATTGCAGTTGTGATAAGCAGGCTCTTGTATGAAGAAACTCTTTGCTTTTCCCTTACGGTGCTCCTGGGACAGAGCTCAGACAGAGCTTTATATCTGGACAATAAATCTCCAGGCTCCCCAGAGCACACCCTCCACGCGAGGCACTAATGCCTCTTAAATAATGGGCCTGCCAGATGCTTGTTCTGTCTGGGTGAAGAGCGCGCCAGCCAGAGGCAGCATCTGTAAATCATTTGCCAGGAGAGCCCAGGGAGCCTCAGGCAAATCCCTTTTGGCCAGACCTTTCAAACCACAGGGAAGGTTTCTGGACTACTTGGAGCGGAAGCATCTGTGAGCTGCAGCATCCCATGGTCCTGTTGTGCATCCCACACGTGGGAGATCTTCTGAAAGGCATCAAATCCTTGCCAAGCAAAGGCTAAGGTAGCCCATTTTATTGATCTTGCTCTTTGTATCTGCTGGTGCTTCAGCATGCTGGGAGCATCAGATGGTGAGATGTGGTTCTGTGCAGTGAAGGGCACTGGGGATGCTTGGATTGGTTTCGTATTGGGTTATCTCATCCTGGGTGATGTGGGGATGGCTTTCTGTGATGTGCCCTCTCTGTTGGGTCTTCTTTTGGAGCTCCATAACCCCAGTCCATGTGTTTGCCTCCAGCAAGAATAATACCAGGTTCTCTGCAGAAGATCTTGTTTTATTTAGGGGTGATGGCTGCGCTATTGCACTCACCCTCATTTCTCTCCCAAGCTAATTATAAGCCTATTGGACTCTCAGGCACCTTTGGCAGGTGCTTTGCTTTTCGAGCTCCAGTGCCGAGGAGCCACAACCATGGACCCTTTCCCCAGCTATTAGAAAGCAGTTACTGTCCTTGTGCATCTTTCCATTGCTGGAAGCTGGTAAGTGGATGGGTCCTACACAAATAAACAGGGAGTCAAAATATCCCTGGGCTTGTTTGGTGGAAAAAGGTTAACCAGTGTGAAGCCTGTGACTCGCTGCTGTGATTTGCTGCTGACCTAACTTTGTTGACAAAATACGGTGTTATTAACTGGAGTTGCAGGCAAACTGCTTGGGGATGTTTAGAAGGGGCTTGTCCATCACAAGGACTGAGATTGAAAAGGACCTTAAGATCATCCAGGTCCAACCCCCCTGCCATGGGCAGGAACACCATACACTCGACCATGTCACCCAAGGCTCTGCCCAGCCTGGCCTTGAACACTGCCAGGGATGGAGCATTTGCCACTTCTCTGGACAGCCTGTGTCAGTGCCTCACCACCCTCACAGTAAAGAACTTCTTCCTTATGTCTAACCTGAACTTCCCCTGTTTCAGTTTGAACCCATCACCCCTTGTCCTATCACTGTAGAGAAGAGCTGCTGTTGTGGTAAGCTCCAGAACCAGCTTCTCCTACCACGGCTGGAAAGCACCAGCAGCTCATGATGAGCAGCTTGTTTCCCTTGACCTGGACATGAGCAGAAAGCCCTCACTGGCTCTAACCCAAGACAGAAGCTTTGGGAATGCTCCTTGACAGCACGACAGCAAACGTTCATCTTGAGCATCACCGATGCTGGGAGGCTCTTACCCAACAAGCCCGCAGCGAAGCCCATCCCACTGCAGGAAGAACTTGCCTTGGGCTGCGAGGTTTCCTCACTGGCATGACTGAGCATGCTGGAAAGCACCCTTGGTGCATGCCAGGGTGGTGGAAATCCATCTGCCAGCAAACAGACCTGCCAGTGCGTGTCCCACCATGCTTTGAGGAGGTGGATAGCACCCAATGGAGGTGGGCAGAGGGGCCGTGCTTCAGTTTCCCTAGAGAGCTGATAATCACCTCCAAGGTAAGGTCAGCGTTGGAGTCACGTTTAGGAGAGGTACTCATAGAGGTGAGAGATGCTCCTCAAGAGATGCCAGGTCCCTGTACCCAAACAGCTCAAGTCCACTCTCCTGGGATGCTCAACTTGCCTAACTCAAGTTGTGCCATGCAAACATGACCTGAGGGAGTACTGCATCCAGCTCTGGAGTGCTCAGGACAGGAAAGATATGGACCTGTTGGAGAGGGTCCAGAGGAAGACCACAGAAATGATCAGAGGGATGGAGCACCTCTCCTATGAGGAAGGCTGAGAGAGATGGGGTTGTTCAGCTTGGAGAAGAGAGATCTTATAGTGGCCTTTCAGTACTTAAAAGGGGACTGTAAGAAAGATGGGGAGAGACTTTTTAGCAGGGCCTGTTGTGATAGGACGAGGTTGTGATGGGTTTAAACTAAAACGGGAGATTCAGGCTGGATGTGAGGAAGAAATTCCTTACAATGAGTGTGGTGAAACACTGGCATAGGTTGCCCAGAGCGGTGCTGGATGCCCCATCCCTGGAGACATTCAGGGTCAGGCTGGATGTGGTTCTTGGCATCCTGATCTAATTGAAGATATCCCTGCTCATTGCATGTGGATTGGATTGGATGAACTTTGGAGGTCCCTTCCAACCCAACCCATTCCATGATTCTATGATCCATACACATGTTCCTGTTGTGCAGCTTCTCAGCTAGGGTGAAGTGGCCTCGGGGATGGAGCATTCCATGGGCAGGAGTTCGGAGCAGCTTGACCATTGCAGAGCAACCATGGCAGGCGGCCCATGTTTCACAAGTGGGGTTTTCCCATCAGGCTCTCCAGCTGCTATAAATAACAGGAAGTGTTTTGTCATTTTCTGCTCCGGAGAAGGTCAGGAGCTGGATGCTGTGGTCTTTGGAGCTTTAATGAGGTCAGAGATTTATGTGGTGTACCCAGAAGTCCCCCTGGGGCAGCCTGCCTGGGGCCATTTGGCTCCTTGGATGGAGGAGTCTTGAATGCCAGCCTTTGACAGAGTTACCTTAGCCACCCTTTACATGTCAAGTCCTACTAAATCCTTCATGTACTCCTCATCTCTCAGGCTTGATGTTGAAGCAACCACCTCTTGGGTTGCTGCAGAGCCTGCTTACGAGAGGTTTGAACCATCCCCTGTCTGCAGTAGGAAAAGCTTCTACTGTGGATGCTGGGATGGATACAGGGACACCAGCCAGTGGTAGCTGTTGGGAGCTCATCTTGCAGCTTCCCTGACTCCTCAGCAATTGGTATTCCACTTACAGTGGGCAAATGCCTTAAAGTTTCCTTTTGCCTCCTCCATGAGGGAAGCTGGTGCTTCCTGAATCCCCCCTGGGGGTGATGGACCAGCTCTTTGACTCTTGGATGGTTGGTGTCTGATGGCCAGACCATTGTATATACCATTGTGTTCCTGCACAGGGGAACAAAGAGTCCCCAACAAGTGGCACAAGACTTTAAGCAGTCCTCAGTGCAAACTGATTTTCTGGCTTTTATTCAAATGTGAGTATTTGCCTCTCAGTATCCCCCCAAACCAAATAGTCAAGCTTTAGGTGAAACTACCTATGCAGTGCTCTGCCACCCCCATTATTGGGGTGTGCTGCTTGTGCTTGTCTCCTTCAGCTGGTAGGATGCTGCCAAAGCTCTTTAAGGTTGTTGCCCTCCATCTTCATGCCAAGGACTTTGCTTAGCACCGTGGTGCCATGGGTGGTTGGAAGGGTCCTAAAGCATGAAAACAGTCTCAGCAGAAACAGATTGAAATGACCTGTTTCCAGTGCAACTGATGTATGCACACCAAGGATTTATCCTACCATACCTCTTAATTTAGGGAGGTGACTGCCCCATGCTTCTGCTAGAGTCAGTATAAGGAATGGGGAGGTGGAGATGCAGTAGTTGGTTTGCTCCACACACATGGCAGCTGCCCTTTCTCTCTGCTAATTAGAGAGGGAACAAAGTGCAAAGCCTGCAGGGTGCTTGTCTGGGTCTAGCTACCATGGAAGAAAGTCATGCACACCTTCACTGTCTGGTGGCAGCAATGGGTCTCCATTGGGGTCATGTTATATCCCATCATTATATCCCATCGTTATATCCCATCGTTATATCCCCACCTCCTCTCCTCATGGTTTACATGGCTTTTGCTTGCCGCAGGATGGAAACCCAACACATAAGTGGGAAGATCCATCCCCAGGACTTTGCTCAGGCATCTCAACAGCTTTCCCGGATCATGGAGAGCCGCAAGCATCACGTCTGTGCCGCCTGCATCCCCAGCAGCCATGCAGGGAGGAGGCAGAGCCACTGTCTGCCTCTCCGCTTCCCCAGCAGATGCAGGAATGCTTTGATGTCCCTGCCCTGGCCCCGAGCTCCTAGCACCAGGATTAACCACCAGCCAGACCCCTCCACTGCCTCCAAATGCATCCCCTAAACCCAGGCAAGCCCTGCTCGGGGGAGTCCCGGCATTCCCCTTTTGTGGAATAGGGGTTAAAAATAGCTTCTCCCCTTGCACCTGCCCTTCCATAGCCAAGGGTGATTTATTTTTACAGCCCTTGTGCTTGGCTCCTCTCCTGGGGCACAGAGGACAGGGACAAGTAGATAAATGACCCATGTCAATGGTGCAGAGAAGGCAGGCAGCATGGAAAGTGCTCTCACTGCACATGGGTTGCCATTCCCACCCTAACCTCTCCTTCCTCTTTCTTCCCAGGGAACTGGTGGAATCACCATCCCTGGAAGTGTTCACAAACCATGTAGGTGAGGCCCTCAGTGCCATGGGTTAGTGGTGGCCTTGCAGGGTTGGGGTAAAGGTTGGACTTAATGATTGTAAAGGTCTTTTCCAACCTCATTGATTCTGTGATTCCATGGTTCCTATAACCTCGTGCTTCAAAACCAAGACAGAAATGCAGCTGCAGGGATGGTCCTTGGGAAAAATATGGGATTATGCTCCTTTTTGCATTTTTAGGCACTCCTTCAAGGGACAAGAAGTCTGCAAGCATTGAAAATGGAATTGTGTGAGTGTTACGTCGGTTTCTAAGGGGGTTTGGGGTCCAAGTTAGCATCCCCTGTGCAGGTCTGAAGCAGCAAAGGAAGCATGGCTTAGCCCTGTTTGTTTTTTACACATTTCATAAGCTTTTTTTATTACATTTCAAGCTTATTTTAACACATGAGTACAAGAGCAGGCTTATTTCTAAGGCAGAATAGCCGCACTGTGTCCTTACCTGACTTAACTGTCAAGGAAGCAGCTTTTTCTTTACTTTTTACAAGCAGAGTTTAAAATAAACCCCTGTTTTGCTGTGTGCCAGTGAATCTGCCCAAGAGGAGGTCAGGGCAAGGTCTTGTTTTCTGACTGTAAAAAGCTATTTTGCTTGTTTATGGAGCTTCCTCTTAGCAGCCGTCATTTTAGGTTAATCTGTTAATGACAGCTATAGGTAAAAACAACCTCATTTCTATCCCCCAGAGTGCTGGCAAGGCTGCATTGCCAAAATGCCAAAGTACCCAGGCTTCTCAGCAAACAGCATTTGGGAACTTTCCATCGGTAAAGCGGGGTTTGCTGGGTGACCCGTTCAGTCCAGGTTCTTGGCATGGATTCTGGCTTCAAGTCCTCCAGGGAAATACATGAGAAAGCCTGATCTTGGCATTTTCTGCTTGCCCCAGGGGAGGGATTTCATTCTTCATTCTTGGGTTTAAGCATATGAACTGGCAATGCACCAGCTCAGCAATAGGGTGGTGAAGAGCACCTTATGGTGGTGCTGGTCAATGTTGAAGTATGATGAGATGTGTGTGGACGTTGGAGAGGGACTCTTCATCAGGAACTGTGGCGATAGGACAAGGGGTGATGGGTTCAAACTGAAACAGGGGAAGTTCAGGTTAGAGATAAGGAAGAAGTTCTTCCCTGTGAGGGTGCTGAGGCACTGGAATGGGTTGCCCAGGGAAGCTGTGAAGGCTCCATCTCTGGCAGTGTTCAAGGCCAGGTTGGACAGAGCCTTGGGTGACATGATCTAATGTGAGACATCCCTGCCCATGACCGGGGGTTGGAACTGGATGATCTTAAGGTCCTTTCCAACCCTAATTATTCTGTGATTCTCTGATCTTAATGTCAGGATGGGGAGGGTGAGGAGAGCCCCAGAGAGCTGCTAATTTGCATGAAAGCAAAGTAAAGCTTTGACTGTAGGACATAGAATTCATCTTGCACAACGCACATGGGTCTGGTGGGTATAAACATGAAGACCTAGGAGGCAGGGGGGTGAGCAGTTGCCACTTATAACCAGGAAGGAGCTGAAGCAGACGTGGGGAAGGGATGGTTTTCCACCCAGAGAAGCTGTAAACCAAAACCCTGACCACTGGGGGTTATTTAAAGACTCCCACAGCGTTTCCTGCAATGGGAAGGTGCTTGGCCCATGTTCAGGCTGGGCAACTGCTCTCTGCAAAGCCAAATAAACAGCAGGCACTTGAACTTTCCACTGTGTGGGCTCGGCCAGATGCCTTGTCCCCGGGCTATGACAGTGTGCCATGCCTCAGATGGGCTTTGTGGACAAGCCTTCAGGGTAATGACCATGTCTTGGGATTAAAAGCTGCTTTTTCTGTTGCATGAAGGACCCCAAGGGAAGAGTTTGGTGCTGCTTGGAGATGAGAAGGGGCATCTGGGAAGGCAGATCTGTGTCTCCAGAATGGGCTGGGATGCCCTATATATGGGTCTGTGTCCTTCAGTGACCTTGGGCAGGGCAAAGAGAAAGGAAATTATATCCTTTAATGCTAGACATGTACTTTAGATGCTAAGTTTCCTGAGAGGAACACAATCCAAGTAGCCAGGACCAGGAATCTTGTCTGTCCATCAAGGCATGTCAGGGACGAGAGAGCGTGGTGATTCATCTACTGGATGTCTATGGAGGTGCCAGGGCATCGATGGTGGGATGCCCGTGGTGATGCTTCCGTGAAGGTGCCAAGGCATCGATGGTGGGATGCCCATGGTGATGCTTCCTTGAAGGTGCCAAGGCATTGATGGTGGGATGCCCATGGTGATGCTTTTATGAAGCTGCCAAGACATTGATGGTGGGATGCCCATGGTGGTGCTTCCATGAAGGTGCCAAGGCATCGATGGTGGGATGCCCGTGGTAATGCTTTTATGAAGCTGCCAAGGCATCAATGGTGGGATGCCCATGGTGGTACTTCCATGAAGGTGCCAAGGCATCGATGGTGGGATGCCCATGGTGGTGCTTCTGTGAAGGTGCCAAGGCATCGATGGTGGGATGCCCATGGTGATGCTTCCATGAAGGTGCCAAAGCATTGATGATGGGATGCCCATGGTGATGTTCATTGACTGGGGAGGTTGAGGTGGTCCTTGCCACCCTCAACCCTTCTGTGACAGTTGGTGTGAGATATTAAGCACTTGTCTATATGTATTTTGGTGCTGTTATTGAGTTGTATTTAACATGGTGCATCTCCCTCCCCACTCCTGACCCTTCCCTGGTGACCTAAGATGTTGCAGCAACTCCCATGAACCCTGCGATGGATGGATGCTCCATCCTCACATCCAACAGCAACCCCTCAGCCTGGGACCTTTTGCAAGACTTG
>JANHGB010012284.1:0-66831 GCA_026283785.1 Coracopsis vasa | reverse complement strand
GTTGTCACCTGAAATCTGGCAACATCTTAAAGGCCTGGTGACACAACAACTTTGCAGCACTGCTGACACAAGAGCAGAGCTTGCCCTCAGGTTGCAGGCTTCGTCTCTAGGATTTACAGCAAATAGAAACAGAGATGGAGGAAAATTATTGGAAGAGGCTTTCTATCTATCTCAGAGTAAAGAGGCAGCTGATGTCAGACTGCCCGGCTGCATGCTCTGGTCTCTGAACACTAAAACCCAAAGCCCACAGTGCAATATTCTGTGGCTTCAACACAAGCTTCATTACACGCAAATGGGATATACCATTGTACCCCACTGTCAATGGCAGGACATGCCCTGAGGAGATGGGAGCAAAGCTGAGAAGGTGCTGGGAACAGAATAAAGCTACTAGCAGGTCTCTATCAAGGCAGTGACTTAAGGCAGTCAGGTCTACATTCAGTGATGCAGTTCTCTTCCCATTCCTTTCCCCTGCTTGGTGTTTGGGCTTTGAGCACATAATCAGAGACATCACCACAGGGGAAGTCCTGAAGCGTACAGCTCACAGGGGTGCTGACAGTGCTCTCCACCAGCTGCCCTGTGGCCTGAAGAACCCATGGACCCCCAACAAGAGTGGGGCTCCATTTCACCTATTTCCTGATCATTGTCCAGCATGGCAAACATCCAGCTGGGCACAGAGCACTGAGGTTATTTGTAGGGAATACTAACCTGTTTCAGTTATTTATCTGACCTTTTTTCTGAAATTGAACAAGAGGATGAGGAAAAGATCCATTTCAAGAGCAATTGCAGCACACTGGTTTTATATCTGTGATTTCCCCTGAACATACTAAATTGTTTGAGAATAGGAAGCGTTGTGAAATCCTTGACACCTACAAGTTTGCTTTTCCTCAAACCTAAATGAAGGAAAAACTCTAAAAAACTTTCAAAGTCAAAACTGCATTCCCAATAAATGAGTAATTATCATGATTTGAAAATGTGTCTGATTCACAGATCATACCCCCGCTTCTTGTCGTATTTCTGTAGAAAGTAATGACGCAGGAGGGAAATGCTGTGCTGTGCATTGCCTCTCCTTGCGCTGCAGGTTTGAAGAAGCCAGGAGAAGGCGACACATCTGAGGCCAGCCTCTCTCAGGAGCGGAGGAGAGCATCAGCACCGGCACATAGCTCCCTCCTCTCCTCTCTGCCTCACTTAGCATTCACCTACCCTTGGCAGGTGCTTATTGTTTTTCTTCTACCCAGGATACATAAAGGCAAGCACTAATCAAGTAAATAGTAGCATGAAGCAAATGTTAATGCAAAATAATATCACTGACCTCGTCACTGTGTAAATCTCTCCACTCAAAGTTGAACTACATTTACTTTAGTGTTGTCAAAAATTGTTTTAACGAAAAAACATGCTCTCATCCACTCAGGAGGAACACACCAAGGCTTATAAAGCTCTCTCCCAGTCAGCATCAAAAAGAAAGGGGCTGTAACTTTTCACTAGAATAGACTGCATGACCCATCTCAATTCCTTCATTCTAAGATTCTCAGATTTAAAGCTGTTATTCTCAAAAAAGCACTTGAATTGTTTACAAATCATTAAATAAAGAAGAGGACATACTATTTCCTTTAGTGTTGGCAACTTGAATATTTTTCTGTATCTTAGACACAAGTAACCTGTGGTTTATGTTTTCCCCAGCCCAGAAGTTGTCAGCAGTTGTACCCTGGGGATCCTAAATGCCATACACCATGCGCAGAAGAACCCTCTGGATGCTCAGCACAAGAGATTTTCCACATTTTGAGAACACCGCTTGGAAAGCTTTGGGTTTACATGAAAATGTTACAAAACTGGAGGGGTGAGGCTGAATACAAGTGCTCTGTTTTCCTGGGGACTTCGATGTCTCTTTGGTCCTGCTCTCAGCTCTCTGAAATAACAAACACGTCCTCTAGGTGCTGGAGACCATGGCCAAACCCTAAGGCATGAGAGGTGTTTGAGGAGGTGAAGGAGTGCAGCAAGATGAATAACAAGGTTTAAAAGAAATGTGGCTGAGAAGGGAAGTAAAAGAAAAGAGGTGCAGGGGATGGCATGGAGGCCTGAATGATGAATGAAGGAAGGACATCTGCGGAGGCTGCTGGTGGCAGCACATGATGTCCTGAATGCCCTGTCCCCTGGCTTTCCTTGTCAGAGGAACATGACGATTGTGCTGGTGGGCCTCTCAAACTGTGTAAAAATGTTCTTTTACATGTTCTGCTAGAACTGAAATTCTTGGGCTTTAATATATGAACTTCTGGTTAATTTTCTTGGGGTAGCTGGGTCATATTTTTCTTTTACATATAAAAATATTTTAAAGCTTTTCTTTCTGTGTATAAACTACACTTTTGTTGTTGTTTCCCTCAACAGCTCAAAGAAAGTTTCATCTGATATATGAACACAAATACCTGTGCTTACTATCATAGCTGCTAAATCCCACAGAAAACTCTGCAAAAGGTGCACCTTTGAGGATGTAGGAAGACTAACAACCTAAGTCCATGCAGGAGTATGTTTGGATTATGCACAAATAGAGCATAAAGTCAAACTGTGCTAGAATGAAAACCTTACTGTTTGGGAATATGAAATTTCCCCATCTGTTTCCATCAGACATGGCTGAGTGGATGCTCCAGCATCCCCAAAGGAATGTCTATGTTAGGGGGACAATGTTTTCTACTCAAAGCTTCTGAATAGTCAGATTTTAAAATTTAATTGAATTTCATTTTCTTAAGGAGAAGTCCAAGTCACACAAGGACCCACCAAAAAAGACCTGAAACAGTTTAGATGAGAAAAAAAAAGAAGTCAGAATCCCACAGATAAAACAGCACAGGAATCATGCTGACTTGTGCTTCCAGACTTTCCTAGAAATGTCCAGCTGCTAATGAGAAGATCTGGCCAGTCTCTTCCAGGATACTCAGGGTTCAAACTCCCCGCTAATGGGTAACCAATATTTACTCAATGCACTTCATCCCTTAAACCAAGATATTGCTCTTGGCAAAGAAACATGTTCAAGTCTAAAGGGAGTGGTCTCCATCTCCTTAGGCTTCTATGTAAAGACATAGAAAAATAAGAACTTACACCTCCCCTGGGTCAAAATATCAGTTTACCCCAAGAAAACAAATACGCCTTCCATGCAATATAATTACAGGTCAGCTGAGAAACTTGGAATGAAGGAAAGCAGATCCATACATTGGCAAATTCACGCAGTCCCTTGGCTTTGAGGGATGCCAACAAATCCATTACTGCGATAGTATTTTGTTCTGAGAGAGTCCTACTTCAGAATTTACAGGCTTAATATAAGGAACTTCGGATGTAAAGGAAAGAAGTTCCCCTCCCATTCACTATTTTCCAATGGAAAAGGATTTTTCCCAAGTGAAAAGTAAATTGCTGAGAAAATGCAATTGAAATTATTAAAATTGCTGAAGGTTTTCCCCTTAAATTTGTTCCCATCCTTCTCCCCCCCAAATTCCCACGATAGTCAATGTCAGAAGATTTCACTTACTCTTGAATTCCTCCTCCCAAATCATAAATATTTATCACGTGAATGGTGTCCTTACAAGTCTCTCACATTTGTGAAAGAAAGCAGTTTGCTGCAGGATTTGACCTTGAAAATCTTCCCCAGTTTCATTGACAGGAGCCAATGTTATTTTTTCCTTTTAATAGCCTTGGAAACTTCTTCCAGACAGACAGAACAGCCAGACAGACCACACGCAGAGTATTAAAAACAGTTAAGGGTGTGTGATTTTGGTATAGGGAGATAATGGCTACTATAGGGCAAATGGGAGGTGGTACGGTAGAATGGGGTTTGTTCATTAATAATGCAAGGACATTGGAACATGGTTAATTCAACATAAAAAGCCAACTTCTTCAGCTAGAAAATGCAATCGATTGTCTGAAGTAATGGAGAAATTAGAAAACATGTCCAACCTTTACACTTTGGATTCCTAAGCAGCTATTAGACTTTGATGTTGGAAAAAACACCACAGTGATGCCTAAAAGCAAGAGGGTAGATTGTATGAACTGTCACCATCTCCTCCACAAACCCCTGTACTGAAATAACTGAAGTGCCCTAGCCTCCCAGTGCAGACCCCTACCATAAACACGTATCGTACAATGTACATGGATAAACACCAGGCTTCAGTCTATGACAGACACTTGAACACTGAAGAAGCAGCACAGCCCAAGACAGAGCGGACCAGGAAGCAAGAGGCGATGCTGCTTTGGCCAGCGCTGCTGTGAGAAGCAGGAGGAGGCATTTTGTTTCCCTGCATCTGTGCTTTCCTCCTCCATATCTTCTGTCAGATCTGTAAGAGTGCCCAGTCACGGGGCTTGCAGCAAGGACCTGACTCACATCCAGCTCTCAAGGCAGGCATGGTAGGAGCAGAATTTGCACACACAGCCGCGCTGCACCCTGAGCACTGTCACCTTGCGGTTGTCCCTTGGGCTATCGCTGATCTTTTAAAACACAAACAAACAAACAAACTCAACGTGAAAATCGATGAAACTCAGGGCAGCCAAAGACAGCAGGATTATCAGCCAGCTGACTGAGATGGGCTTGCTCTTGCTTTTATGGAGAAGAGATGATTTCCAAGAGTTTCAATGAGTGTTGGATTAACATTAAAGGATAAATCTGACTCCCATGTTAAATGTACACAGACCTTATACAAAGATATCAACGGAGAGGGCTGCACAGTCAGAGAAACCTCCCTGAGAAGCTTCCTAGCCAAGACCAGAGAAGAACAGGCATAAGCACCTCAGTATTTGCATTGATGCTTGTGGCACAGAAAGAATCTCTGGGTTCATATGACTGCTGCAGCCCACTAAATTTATCAACTAAGAAAAGGGAAAGTCACCAAGTCTTGCAGAAAAGAAGATCTGGTCCTGTCATCAAGGAAGATGACCTGGTCAGAAAACCCACTGCCTGCCCCTTCTTTCTGAGTCTCTCCTCCTGCCCTTTTATCTTCCAATAGATATTTTGATAAAAATGAGGAAAAAAAGATGGTTTTGTGAGAAATTTCCTTGGTTTCCCAAGGCTGTATGGTGAAACACAATGATGTTTTGGCCGAGTTTCTTCCTTCATCTCACTTCTCTGACACACAATAGAGTCCCATTCTGGTTGCAGAAAGTGATTGCTCATGGTATCTCTGGCAAAGGAATATGTCCATTGAAAAATGAGTTTTGGAAAACTCACTTGTTTTCCATTGGCCTTAAAAAGACCATTGAATGAAAAAGCCTCTCTATTCAAAATCCTTGTTTAAGATCAGGAGCCTTGTCTGAATTCAGCAGCATCTCAGTATCACTGAAAGAGGGGACAGTTTCCCAAGGATGATTTGGGTTTCTTATCACTTCTTCCATTTGCCTTCCCCAGCCTACCACATTGTCTCAATCACACCCCAGCAACCAACCTGAATACAAGCTACTAAATCAGATCAGCAGCCGGTTGTGCATGGAAGTCCTATCCCAGGGAACAAAGAAACAATGAAAAAAAGGGGCTTTAAATATTCTTCAGGAATGCAAAAAATGGGCTTGTATCACAAAGCAAAAGAAATATTTTCCATCACCACAATGAAATATTTATTAATAGCAGACACTAAATAATCTAGTACAGACTTGCTCACCAGAGTGCAGATTTTAGCAGGAGTCTCTGAGAACCAAAGCCCATTTAATTGTAATGAATAATAGCACAGATTTCCTGTATTTGGGCTCATATTTTGCAAAAAGTGTTAGCAAGTAAACATGGATATTCCCAAACTGTGAATATTTAGTTAAGTTCTATTCTGATGTTTCTTGTTCTGAATATTACTCTATGAATTATTAAATTGCAACCGATTTTCATAAGAATGACTTTTTTTGTTTGCAAAAATTGCTGCTTTCTTCCACCTGAAGCTAAATCCACTACACATGGAGACTACTAGAGGCAATATATTCTTGAAAAGGATTGTAAGATCCGAGCCAAAGTACGTATTGAATGAAAACCAGAAATGATAATTTTGTTTGAGTGTCACACACACATAATGGCTTCATACAAATGAGGATTTTTACCAAATGGCTTACTACTTTTAGAAGTTCATAGGTAGAAATTGGTTTAGTTGAGCACATGCTACTGGCTGACCATTTTCCGTTCATATACACCTCGTGTCTCTGACCAGAAATAGGCAAAAAATCCATATCCCAAATGCAGAGTGTAGGGAACAGAGGAGTCTAGAGAGGAGAAACCAAGTGCTCTCCTTGCATGGGTCACTGCACTGGGAGGGGAAGCCCTGTCCCAAGCTGCCACATGGCACCAAAGGGTCCATTTCGTACTGGGTGGTGGAGGGGAGCGAAGAACATATGCCCAGGCAGAAGCCAATGCCCTGCACTAAATCACTAACTCCTGTTTGCTGTGCTTGCTTAAAACTCTCCCACTCTTTCCTGTGAGACTGGACACTGCTGGGAGCAGCAGCTTCTCCCTGTGGGGTTGTACAAGACCTAATAAAATGATCATGACCTCGCAAGAGCTTCGTCTGTGTACACCTTCTCCATGGAGATGAGAGGTGCTCATGTCGCAGCAGTGTTATTAGCGAAGAGACAGATAAAGAACAGACCTCCAGCAACTGAATTCTCTGGGGGCAAAGAAAGGTGATACTTTTAAACTTACGTAACAAAGGTACCATCTACTGTAAGCATTAAATAATGGTCCCACAGAGGTGCAAAAGTACAGAGGAATAATTAACATCAACACAATTTCACAGAGTCAGCTACTCGCGCTCCTACTCCCAGAACCATCCTACAACCATCACACAGGCACAGTGGAAATACCTTTTACTCCTGTAGAAAACATTCTTCTGATACTGAGATCACATAGGGAAGGGAGAAAAGAAGATACGCATGCCTACAGCTGCAATTTCTCCACGCCAGGCTTACTGCTCAGGCCTGTGGGCTCGTACTGCTGCTGCCAAGTGGTCAAGCCTTTGCTGCTGTTTTCATGGCAATTTGCATGGCATGGCTCAGTGTTTTGTGATTTATTTTTTCCAAAAATGACACTATTTGATAAGTACCAAGTGACAGCGGCAAACCTATTTAACCACTCTACCGCTGGGAAGCTCAGGCGAGGCTCAAAGGTACCTTACAATTGTCCTGCTTATTTTAACACACCATACACAAAGCTGCAAATCAGCCTGACAGCATGGAGAAGCCTCTGATTAGACAGCAAACTTCACTTTCTGTCCTTTTTAAGTGTAACATTTTCATTCTCACACATGTGCATGCTCATTTGGGAAGCATCTGACTAGTTCTGGCATCAGATTTGGACACCTTAATGTGTGCATCTTCCTCACAGTCTCATAGCACTGAATAACACATGAAGCTGCATTTGTCTAGAGGTCTGCTCAGCTCAGCCTGGGCGGGTGAAGAGGCAGATATTTATTTACACTGCTCCCAAGAGGGGTGAGATCCGAGCAGGCTGGTGCAGGGTGTGCAGTACCTGACTGCAAGCTGAGCCATTGGTTTCAGTGCAAGCCCTCAAAGAGCAAGGCACTGCTCAGCTGGAGCTGATGCTGGTCCTTGTCTTCGAGCCTTGTACAGGTCTTTGCTGTTAGGAACAATCAGAATGGCTGCCCTTTGATAGCACTTCTCACCTGCTATCTACAAAGCAGTTGTATTTAGAACAATAAACCACAGTACTTACGTAATATTTGTCAGCAAATACTGTCTTTCAGTGGCAAGTGCTAGTAATAAGCACAAGCTCATTTGGTAAACCATGTCCTGTCTAGCAAGAAGCCCAAACCCTTCCTGCAGAGGAAAACCATCCTTTAATGTTAGATAGCTTAGGGTTAGGCCTGTGTAGCCTTCTCTCTCCCTTACAGCAATATACGTAATGGGAGTAGAGCGATAGCTAGGTCATTCCTACAACACAGAATAGATTTTGCATGGAAAATCCCATCATTGTCTTGTATAAACAAGTCCAAAATGCATTTATAGGATAGGTTTGGGTTTTTTCAGCTTGCAAGAGGGTTTAAATTTTTTTCCTCGCCACATGAACTGCCAACTAAACTGAGAAGCAGAAATCCTAAATAAAAGTTTAAAACCAACCACCAACTGTTTAGAAACCGAAAAAGAAACTCTACTAGGAAACCAGCCCTTTTAGGACGGTGTCCCAGTAAGATGCCAGGGACAGGTCACTTGGTTGTCTCATTGGGATAACCACATTTTAGGTTTTCAGAGTAAAATATATGAGGGTGGGCAGCCGAGAGGGCTCAGATTTTAACACAAAGGGTAATCTGGTCTGGCGCAGTCTGGTCACTGCAGCAGTGTATCTGAAGGTTAGGTTTTATGTTTATTAGCATCATCCAGATGGCGTTTTATGTCCTTAATAACTTTGTCCCTGACTAAGCCATGAACCTACTGTTTGACAAACACTGTAGGAAATACCCATCAGCAGAAAAGCCATTTTGTAATGAGGGGTAGAGCCTGTATGTTTAAGATGCCTACAATTTACGTCTATGTACCTGTCACCTTTCACTGTGTACACTTAACGTTGTAAAATACTTTAAGCAGTTGTCATTAAGCTAAGGGGTCTGGACAAAAACCTGGGAACCCTCCAGCCCCTCGCAGCATGCTGCTGAGCTCCTCCCTGGCCCCTCCATGCATTTGGCCCCACTGAGGAAGGAGGGCTGAGGCTTTGGCAGGGCGCTGGGGCTGGCTCCCATCTCCCCAGTGTGCCTTATGCCATGCTGGGAAATTCACGTCAAGAATGTTGAGTTGGGGAAAACCCACCTTTCTCACAAAGCTGTTACAACAATTCAGTCATCTCCACTGACAGAGCACCTTGCAGTCCCCGAGGGGAACAGGTTCTGTACTTCATTAGCAAAGTTATCTCCAACATGTTGTCCCAAACACCGTATGTCTTACAGAACCTCCAGAATGTACTGTATTTTGATGGCAAAGAAGAAAGCTTCACTTCTAATTAGTGGGACTTGCAACTTTGTGTGGGGAAAAAACCGTTTCAGTTTCCAATTGTTAAAATGAAAGGACTGCTGACAGTTATTTTAGGAAGACCATCCTTGCACCATAGGACATCTCAGCAGCCCAGTAGTTTCTTTCAGCACCTCAGAGGTGCACAAGTTTTCCACTTTCAATCTAAACTGAAAAATGTTTGATTTCTTCCTAGCTGCAAAATACATGGTCAAGACATTCCTCCAAAATGAGCAAAAGATACTGCACATTTGCAGACAGCAAAGACCTGAGTGCAGCCCGGGTGTGGGCAGGGAGCCTGCTGAGTGCAGCCACCCGCACGGCTCCCCTTGTGATGCTCAGGGAGGCTTGTACAGTCGTGTGATTTCATACCCAGGCAGCATCATGTGCAGATGCTTACATGACATTTAAAAACTGAGCTGTGGCCAGCTATCGCATACCGATCAAACGTATGGGCTAAAAGATAATGAGTTTAAACAATCCAGGAGACTCTACGTAGTTGTCCAGCTGGTTTACTGAACTAATTTAAGTTTAATTTGTTCAGCCTCCTGATTCAGACAAGGCCAGAATGAATGTTAGCAGCACTTTTGGTGTTTCATGACACAATTTACTTCGAATTAAAGCAACTGGAAAAAAACCTTGTGCTTAGGGAAGGATGTATGTATCGCTGTTGAAGCAGACACTGGCAGTAGTGACATCAGCATGTTTTTTTAAGCATACGTTCGTCTTTTGCAGGGATATTTTGAGACCCTAAAAATGTCACTACAGAACTGTCCCAGTTTTTGCTTTTGAAAATGTCACCTGTGTCATCGTTGGAACTGGGCTGTTATTTCCAGAACTAACCATTTGGGGAATGGTTTACGCGAAACTGAAACCTTAGCACCAGCTCTGCAGCGAAAGGGAGAAGGCAAAAGTGCTGGCGCTCACACTGGCGCTGGAGTCATCCAGGAACTGGCTGGCTTACCTCAGGCCAGCCTTTCCCTTGCCAGAATTCAGAAATTCACATTTCTTTTCAAATTTGCTATTTTCTTGAGGCATTCATTTTGAACGTGACCAGCTGTTCTCAGAACAGGGATCTGGAGCCATATTCTATATTTTTAGAGCAGGCATCTTTCCTGTTAAACAGAAAGATGAGAAACTCCAAATTAGAATATGGTTAGGAGGAACAGAAGAAAATTCACAAGTGCAAAGCTGCTGCTGTTCACCCAAAAGGCTCCCAACAAAGATGCAGGGTGACTTTCCTGGTAACCCACAATAGTTTACCTGAAACAGGAGCAGAAAAGAAGCCAGGGCAACCACACAGCAAAAAGCAGCTCACCAGGAGCCCCAGGGTTTGCAGCCACGATCAGCTGAAGGCACAAAAAGGAGCAACCCCACCTCTGATACAGGCTCCTGCTCCTCCCGTGGGCCAGCATCAACACTGACACAACTGTCTCAGGGACTAGATCAAGGATCTCATCAAGCTACAGACTAATCTGGCAGAAAAATAATCCAGTTTTGGATGCAGCGAGTCTCTCAGCTGCTCCATGGTGTGCACAGTGGTGCTGTCATAATGACTGGGATGGAGAGTAGGACTAGCAGTTTTGGCAGTGAAGTGACAGCAAATGTGCAATCTGAGTAAAATTCCCATGCATTTCCAATAACACTGGAAATAATGAAGCCAAAGCTCACAGGGTCCTTGGGCTGTGAGCTGCTCTACAAGTGTTATAGGTACACAGGTGGTACAGCACAGGTCCTCCAGGCATGCTCATCCTCTGATACCTGGTAACATGCATGTTCATGCCACATCCTTTCCATCCGTCAAAACTGACAGAGCCTTTCTGCTCTAACCAACCACATATATTCCTAAAATTTCAGGAAATTAATTATCTTTGATAATTAATTGCTTCAGCCAATTTGGTTGAGAGCAGCCATCAGTTTCCACTGCCTTTGAATGTGGTAAAAATTAAAGTAAAATATCCCGTATCCTTAACAAGTCATCCAACAGAAGAACCAAAACAGCACAAAAAACCCCCAACCCATCAACACTAAGCTTAAGGGAAATTTATTTAGAAGACCATCCCTGGGGCACTGTCTCTATAATGCCTTTGCCTTGAGTGGTCGCTTCCCTCAGGAGGTCCCCAGCCCCTTTGGAGGACAGCAATTTTATGCTGTTTTACAGGTGGGAAGCTGAAGAATAAAGGAAGAAGACACTGTGTGAATTCAGCGATCGGTAGAAGATCAAGTTTGTTTCCTTACCCACTAGGTAGTGCCACTTCTTTTTAGTTTATTTCTATGTTGCCATCTTAGGTATTTGGAAAAAAAAAACCCACATTATAAGCCCAAAATAATGAAATATTAACTTATTCCTATAACCAAGCCTCAAAAGATCATCTATAATTTTTCATGTTGTTCCTAATTCTCACCAAGTTAACCAAGGTTTCAAAATGTTACATTTTCATAAAGCCCTGCATTTATCGGGTGACTGTACATGCATCCCCCATCACTTGGCTGTTTTAAATATTTCCCTTTAAGAGAAAAGTTTTGGGTTATTCCACATCACCACATTTCTGAAATTAATGATTCAAATTTGTCACAAGTAAGTTGAAACATTTCACTCACCCACTCTGTGCTGTCAGGATATACAAAACCAGATTAAATGCTCTGTGGGAGACTATACCCCTAATTAAGCATTTAACCAAGGGAGTTTATCCCTCCACAGCGGAGGTAGGACCCTTCCCTGTTATGCTTCAGGATAAATTGCACTGAGTGGGACAACTCAGAGGAGATGATTTAAAGGACCCAGCTCTGCTCTCTTCTTGCCAGCCCTGGGCCAGCAGCATACAGCCAGCCTGTCCCACCTCCCATGTGAAACCAAAGGCCCATCCACCCTGCAAGAACAGCATGTTAAATCACCTTTTTTTTACAGAACTCAAAAAAGAGTAGCTCCTTCAAAGGGCCTCCAAAAGTCCTTTTCTTCTTTGAGAAGCAAAACCCCCCAAAATTCAAGGTTGTATTTCAACAAGAGAGTGCCACTTGTTCTCCCAAACTCCTCTCAACTCTTGGCTGTAGAAGCACATTTTAGATGAAGGTGAAAGAAGGCCATTCATGCAAATGGATGCCTATTGTTGCCCCATGTTGTTCAGAAAAGGTAGCCACTAGCAGCACTGAGGGTTTCTCATACAACACACTATTCTATACACTACTCTCAGTCCCAAAGAAAAATATGGGATCCAGTGAGTAATACTGTGATAAGACAGGGTACATTTACTTTACATTGGTAATTTTAAAGATGAAAGGGTATGAAACACCCTTGGCTTGTTATTAGGAAATGCCTTGTTAACCACTTTCTTTTGAATTCACTCAGTGCCATTTGCAGAAAAGCCATTTCTCCCCAGGAACTGTTTCTTTTCAGATTGCTTTTTCCCCTGCTTCCCAGCAATTTCTGTTTTCAGAGTAATGAAGACCAATGTGGTTCTCTTCTACACCATTTCACTACATTTACTTTTTTTAAAATAATTGATCATATCTCTGTAATTTTATACTTTTATTCTAAAACATAGGATATGTACAGTCACTACTCAGCATGGCCAGTGAATTATGGCTTATTTGGGATTTTAAATACAAAGATTATAAAAGTGCTGGTTAAAGTGCTGCCAAGTGAACTAAACTTAGTGTTCATGGTATCTGGCTAAATATATGTTTTTTAAGTAATAAGAAGGAGTTGTTATTGAAACTGCAATCATCTTTCACAATAAATACTGTTTTACTTGAAGGCTTCTATACAACAAAGTTGTATCAGTACTTGGGTATAGTGTACTTGTAATTAGCGCAAATATAGGGAAAACATACTAATGGTTCTTAAACTGCATTTCTTTTGGTTATGCTAATGGGAAGAACAATTTGGTGTGCCACATGCACCAAAGACTGATAAAGTCTGAATATTATACAAAGATGTCTATTCAGAGGTTATCAGCTTAGGCATTTGTAAGCAGGGACATTATTATACGTAATCAATATATTAAAGAGGAGGTAAGCCTCATGGACTGTTAATAGGGAAAGGCTTAGGGGTTGAATGATGATGTTGATATTGTTTAGACTGAGATTTCCTAGGTATATTCAAACCCACGCAACTATAGCCTAGATAACCTGCTGAACTCTGCCAGGATGAAAGTTGTGCAAAATTACACACAAATTGTGTGTAAAATTTGTTGTGTTGTGCAAAATTAGCAACTAGCATTAAGTTTGAGACTCATGTACTCCAATGGAAAAGCAAGATTTATCATGAGATTTAAAATCAAGGCTTATAAGCATTTAAAAATCAAAGTTCCATTTTCTCTCTGCTGTTACTTAAGGAAATTAAAAAACCCAGCAGAATTTACTTTTTAAAATGTATAGATACATTTAAATAATATACATCTACAATACATATATTAAAAATATCTACTCCTTTCCTAAGCAGATCACAGTGACAAAGAATATACAGCACCAAGTTTGCTTGTGGTATCAGGAATGCAATAAAGAAAAGTTTAAAATTTATATGGGGGGAAATTGAACAGAGGTTGAGACTGAGCGAGGTTAAGGGGTTTTTCGGCTCTTGCATACAGAAAGATGTGGTCTGCTGTGGTCTCTGTCACCAAAAGCTGAACTTCACTTTTTTAAAGCATCCTGCAAATTGCACTCAACGTATTTTACTAAAATCGCGTCATCCATCCTGATGAGATCAATGAGGCATTAAACACATAAATAACTAAAGGATCAGGAGCCTACATGCCTATTTATTGTAGTACCTTCTGTGACTTTAGGGTTTATAAGGTCCTATGCTCTTCTTGTACAGTAACGGAATTGGTTTCCTTATGACATATATTCCCTCTCTCAGGGAGATGCACTGTATGCATGCATGCACTTTAAAATCATGGAAAAGAAGGAACAAACCTTTCCAGTGAAAGCAACGTAGGGTGTGCAGTTGTCACCACTAGCGTACTCCTTCAGATGCCCAAATACGGTTGGCACCCCCAGAGGAGCATTGCATAACTGTCCTGATACAAAGGCCTGATGCCTCTTCTCATGGGACCTTTCCAGGCAGATGGGGACAAGATAGTGCCACTGTGCCTGGACCACTCAGGGGATGCTAGCCTTGCTTATGGGAATGAAGCTGCAGGGTCTGTCCCAAGGCTTCTCTGCCTGCCGTGGCTTTGTCAGAAATGCCATACAACATGGTGAGGAGGAGACAGCCCTGCTGCCTGCGCGGGTGCAGGCAGGCGAGGGACAGAGGGAGCGAGGGAGGAACCCACAGATTTGTCCTTCATCCCTGACTGCACCATGGCTGAGACATATGAAAGTGTCAAACCCCAAAATGTCAGCACAGAGCCTGACGTTCCAAACATACAAGTCTGTGAGAAACTCTCTGATCAACTGCCTCCAGGGCATCTTCTATCCTGGACCCCTTTCAAACGGGATGGTTTGTGGATGCAGGATGGAGAGCACATCCAGCGCATCAAGCCTTGCTTGCCCATTGCCTCTGGAAGAGCCTGATGAAGAGGATGCCTTGGGGCCACACATCTTCCCTTGCCCCACTCCCTTTCCTTGCCTGCGTCCTCCCTCAAAATGCTTCAGGACCAGATGCCACCTGACATTGCCTGACACCCACCCAAAGCCACCTGGTCCCTTCAAGTCATTGGGCTCAGACTAAACCTCCTCCGGGAGGCTGTCCCAGCCGAGGAGCAGAGATGGTGGGGATGGTCAGTGGAGCCTCACCAAGACCCTCACATGAGTCATGGACAGCTGCTGGCTGCAGTTATCACATTAAGGCTGGTCCAGCTGCCTTATTAAAGAAGGTTTCTTAGCGGAAAAAGGTGATTTTTAGAACTTGAAACTTTTTCATGTGAAAATGGCAGTTTTGACAAAGGCCTTTCATACTGTGATGGAGATAATCAAAATGAAAAATCTCATCTTGAATCAAAATGAAAAGAAATGGAAAAATGAAACAGTTACACTTTCTGTTTTGACATTTCCCATTCAAAACTCCTCAGAATCCTTTCCCTGCTGTGTGAAAATGTTCCTTTTCTGATTTTTCATTTTTTTATTTGTTTCACTGGGGGAAAAGAATTTGGAAATGCTGACATTTCTTGCATGAGATATTTCAAGCTTTATCTAGAGAAGTTGTGCCTACAAGCACACTGAGTAAGGGTTGGTTCCTTGCACCCCACCCCACGAGTATTTTAGAAGACTTGTTGGAAAATATCAAATTTAAATAATAACCTTCCGATATTAAAAGCAAAGTCAATGGGTTACAGTTTTCTCTTTGAATCCAGACACTTTTCTGCAATTTCAGATACTAAAAGGTAACCAGATTTAAAACCAATTTCACAGCAGAAATGCTTCCATAGAAAATGATAGACCAGCTGATGCAACTGGCAAAATTCACACTTTTAATTAAAATGATTAAACAGAAGAGACCCCATTGCCTGTTTTATGTATAAAACAACAACAAAGTAGGGATTTATGAAAGAAAAATCGTGTTTCTGTATATCTTAAAGGAAAAGCTGAGAATCGAATTTAAATTGAGGATTTTTATGTGAGGTGTTATACTCTTTACTTCTGCAGACTACTAGTGCAAATCTGAGGCTAGCCCAATGTTCAGATGTTATGCCATCAAAGGCAATCTGCTGTTACACACTTCTTATATAAAATCTATGTATATACACTGGAAGTCTCTGCTAATTTCAGTGATATTCGAGCAGTCAATAGAACATGAAATGAATCTTTTCCCCAATGGTCAAAGGTATTCCTATTGTAAAACAAGCCTCCTTGAAATAGTACATATTTTCACTGTTCTTTTTTACAACAAGCATTATACGACAATGATTTGTCATGTTTTACAATGCACAAATCCTTTGAAATGAGTAAACAGCTTTCATGAAGAGATCAAGAAGAATATGTATTTTTAGACTATTAAATGTATTTATAGATTATTTTACATTCAGGTTCCCTGCAAAAATAATACCATATTCTGTCTATAGATCTTCCTCTTAATAAGCTCAGTAGAGACGTCTTGTTCATTTCCTGGGAAGCAACGCTCTTTGTAAGAATTATCTGTAAATGCCGCTAAATTAACATCTTCAACTGCTTTTACTCCACAATCATGAAAATAACTGCATCCAGAATCATTTCACTTTAAAAAAGTCATTTTAGTCTAAAGTTTGGCAAAAAAATAAACTGAAATGCTTAGAAATTTACATTTTTGTCACTCCATAAATCAAAACTTACTTTACATATTAGAACAATTTTTGTGAGAATTTTGGATCTGAGCTGATAACCTTTTGCCAAGTTTTAACGAAATGCAAATTGAAACATCTGAGATATTAAACAGACAATCGAGGTTTATGGTTACATCATAAGATTATTGCCCAGTAACACTGCATACTATGGCCCCAATTCTGAAACACTCACAGGCTTTATGTATGCAAGCAACCCTTGTGAACACAAATATAAGTGCTAATATAACCTCATGGCATCGAGAACACAATGTTGTATCAGCAATTGACATGCAAACTGTTTTGCTAAGGGAACATTCCTCCAAAAGATGTAGGAGGGTGTATGTGTAGAAAAGGGCAGCAAACGATGGCAGAAGCTTAATTATAGTACCACTAATGGCAGGAAGAGAATACAGCGTTGAAGACAGCCAGCAGCGTTAGCTCAGAGCAGCTACAGAGCATACAGGACCAGCTCCCTGGCTTGTGTAAGCTGGAGTGAGTTCATTGGAGTCTTATTACAAGGATTTTCATCAAATCAGGATCTGATCCATGTCTGTAGAGGCTGTATAAAATAAAAAGCCCACTGGCTGATAAAGATTGAAGACTAGGTACTCTCCTTGTAGGTCAACAACAAGCATCCTGGCACTAATGTCTTCTCTCTCCAAAGCCCACGCTGTAGATGCACACCATAATGCAGACCTTATGTAGTGCTGAGGGAAGTGTTAATTAATATCTTTAATCGTTACATACTACAGTAAGATAAGAATAAGTGTCTTGCTGGACATAAAGTCTTTCCAGACACCACATGTCAGACTCAATTACAGCCAATGCCCATTCTCACACCTCACAGAGGCAATTATTGACGTGTTCTTCCTGTTAAACCTGGGATTGGCTTTCACGATAGCCTCCATGAAGAGCTAAACATGCAAAACTTTCTGCATTTATGGTTCATATTAATTTGCCTGTGGTGTCTGAGAAAACTACAGACAAATTTCTAACAATGGAGAAATGGTTGTTTTAAATAGACTATTGTTAATAATGAAGGTTATGCAATACTCAATAAGAAAGGTCAGATCTGAAAAGAAGAGATTCACCTGATGCTCAGAGATACACCAGTACCAAACCTAGGTTCTCAGAGGGAACAACTGGCATGGAGCCATGAGGTGAGGCTAGCATCAGTTCCATGAGTGGGGTGAAGTTTCTCCTCCCCAGTGTCCAAAGCAGAGGAGACAACAGGAAGCCCTCTGAGGGGGTCCACACTATATTTACAAGAGGAATGCCAAGTGCTAAAAAAATACAGGCACCGCAAACAGTTCACCGGGAGGTTACTAACCAGTGGATGCCCCCAAAGTCTTGTTGTTCAGCTCTTCTAACCAGATAAATTGAGACTAAATTGTAGGCTAAGCTTTTCTCTGGTAGAAAAATGTTCCCACTCAAATTTCACTGTTCTAATTGCAGAAGCTAGAAATAAAAATACTTTCATTCAAATAACCAGCATTCAAAATGCTTTCAGCTGGACTTTGCCTCCCAAAAGAAGAAAAGGCGCAAGAAGGATGTTCTGTATTATCGTTTTTATTGGTGTTGTGGGCCAGGACTCCATAGGTGCTGTCCTGCAGCAAAACAAAGATCATTATTCCTACTTCAAATCATGATATTTTATTATAACAGTTTACAGTCCTTATTTAATCGTCTCAGCATGTACTGCATGGAGTCTGCAGTGGAATCAATTCATTTCTAGTAAGTATTGGGCCAAATTGTGCTTTTAGTCCCAGGAGGAGGGGTGGGAGTAAAATATACAGAACAGCTGGGGCCACCCAGTAGTTCAGTGAGGCACTCAGACAGCAGCAATGGCAGATACAAGCAGAAAACATCTTTAAAGAGCCCTCAATTCTTCAGCAAAGCCATAATTATATTCTGAACATTTTTCTCATAATCATTTTCATCCAAAAATTTGCCAAAAAAATTCATCGTGAAAGGCGTAGAAATCTACATTTTTGACACTCCATAAATCAAAAGCTTATTTTACATAGCAGAACCAAATTGCAGTATATTTTACCTCAACCATACTGTCTTTTAGCATTACCTGCTCCATTTCCAGACTTGACGATTTTTACATACCCTTCCACAGCTCCTCCTCAGATTTTTTTAGACTCACCATCCTCTTCACCAAAACATATAAAATACCATTTCTCAGAATCTGTCCCCTTGAAGCACAACGTGGCCCTAGGGCTGGACTATCTCAGTTTCTGCTATCATGATGTAGAGCAACCCGAGATCATTCTCCCGTCACTTCCTATCCCTCCAGGTTCCCGTTGAGCTATTCCCCACAGGTTAACAGTACTCCCTCTCATGCCAAAGGTGCAGTAAACCTTTTGCAAACACCCCCAAGCTGCAAGAGAGTGCAGACTTGACTCCAGCACAGCCACTTCATCCTGGAGGCAGAAAAGTTTCCCCTGGGGAGGATACATTTAGGAGCATTCATTCCAAGAGTGGGGGGTGAGCAAGCCCCCTTTTGTGTTAGTACGTGAAAAACGTTTGCTCTTCAGTTTCAACTCCGATTTCTTTTTTAAATCAAAATGAGTCACCTTTTAATTTCGGAAATTGGATCATAAATTCATATAGTCCAACCACAACCAAACCAAAACAAAATACAAACAAATCTGAGAATAATGGTGACTTTCAGACACAAATCAAGCTGGGTTTGATTTGTGCTATTTATCAAAAGTTAAGAAACCTTGTTTCCCTTCACCAGTCCCCTGAGCCATTAACTTTCACATTGCACCACATTCTTATAAGATTATGGGAATTTTCAGTACAGAAAATCCGAAGCATTCTTCAGCTGAGCATATTTAGTTGCATTTTACAGTTCTATTTTAAAATAATACCGCTACATCTGATACCCCATACTTGTCTGTGACAAATGTAATATGCAAACATCTTCCATTGCATAAATGGCATAGGAATGGCAATAACAATACGCTGAATATCTAACTCCCATTGTCTGGAGAGCAGTCTTAATGTTGCTGAGTTAATGAGTGAAATGAGCATTGTGGTCTAAGTGTCACATAAATAATGGTTTCTATTACAAAAAAAACTGTACCACCACACCCTGGCCATCTCAAAAAGCTAAGCTCTAGAGGTTTCCCACAGACAAATATATAAACCAGTGCTAAATTTCTTCCCTTTCCTCCTCTCTAAGGCAGCTCATTTAGTGACCTCTTTCTGCAACCTATTTTTTTGTCACAAAATGCAGTTAAAACATTACATGGTTTTTGTACGAACAGGAGTAAAGTGTTCCCAGTGTAGAGCAGCCTCTTCCCTGGTGTGAAGGTCATCCACCAAAGCTGTTGAGTGGCAATTCAAGCCATTCTCACAGAGATACTATCTCAGTTTTCCTGTCTACATCTTTATACACATAGAGCAATGAGGCCCAAGTCCTTCCTGCACTTTCACACCTTTGATAGCAACAAGGAGCACATGTGCAGAAGGGCATGCAGATCACAACAACAAATGCTTGGATTCAATTCCAGACAGCCATGGCACTGCTGCCAGGGACATACTGAGGATTACTTTCAAGAAAGTTTTGGAAAGGGAGCAAAACATACACAACTGAGCTATGAGTTATAACAATAGCAGTCAGAAGGATATAAAAGGCTAAGAATTTCACAACCCGGGTCAGTACAAGCACAGCCTTTCTAAGGAGCAGAAGCCAAGGCAGAGAAGAAAAGGGAGAGTTGACCAAAATAACCTGGGAATTCAGCCTTGCATGAAACCAGGCTCCCAAATTACCATACAACGGCCTGTTCTCCTCCTGCTGCAGGCGCAGAAGTAGATGTTTCTTTCCTCCAAACCTCCTGAAGAAGCGTGAAAATTACACTGACAATCTTTGGGTAAAACTATCTGCAATCTGTCATGGGCTTTGTATCCGACATCTGGCAAGATGCAGTTTCACAAGGATTCAGGGGATAGCCTATGAAGTGGTCCATAGCTTCAGTTGTTTATCCGGGCTTTTGTTAATTTTCTGTAGCTTTCTGGTGTGTTTTTTGTCAGAGGGGATCCACAAAAAAAAATTAAAGAGTCAGGTGTTATAATCCCACTGAAACCGAAGGAGGCAGGTACCCAAATGACTTGAGCACATCAGTCTTGCTACCAGCAGTTACTCATGATTGCAGCCTGAATGGTGTTGAGTGTGGGCAGTCCTACTCTGCTATATTCATGTAGTATCCATCCCAAATCAGGATGAACTTGCACAGAACCTGGGTCGCTGCTTTCATTCTATAACAAATACATGTATTTCGGTTTTGCTAAGCATCATTGACTCTCAGGTTTACAGAAGGCTCAGATGAAAACCAAGTAATCCATTCAATCAAAACAAGAAAGGTTCAAGTAGTTGAGGGTGGCAATTTAGATTATGGATAGTAGCAGTAAACGTTTCCTCACCAGGACACTCCCCATTTTATCATGATGTTCCAGAGCTAATTTTGGAGCACCTGGAATTAATAGCCCTTGTTTAAACTGCAGTAGCAGTTCTAGGAGCTTCGGCTGTAAGTCAAGACCCAGGTCAGTTTGCTGGTGTCTGCACCAGGAAACATGACAGCAACTTGTCCTTGCTTCAGACTGTTTACAGTGTAAATCTCGAGTGAAAGATAGAACCAAGCCCAGAGAGAGGACGCACAGAAAAATTATGAGTGAAGATTGGTGTGTACAATGCTGAGCTGTTCTCTTTCTTTCATTTCATCAGTTGAAACATCTGGAGCCTTTTAATGTTATTTTCTTTTTAGCTGTACAGCATACTGATCTGCAGGGTAGGATTTACTTAGCGCAGACAGCTAGCTGGAGCAATGTGGTAAAGACTGTTTGGAAAGTGTAAGACACGCAGATTCCATCAAAGCTGGCCTCCCTCTCAAAGTGAAAAGTAAAGGCAGGGTCTTTTTCAAGGTGAACTTACTCAGCACACAAGTTATATGAATAGGTCCTTCACTCTGAGAAATAATTGTATGACCCTCCTCACAATAGACCTGAGAACAGCAACGTCAGATTCTCCAAAGAGAAAGATGGCCTTCTGTCTTCTACAATTTAAAAGTGAACTTCTTTAATAAAGGACAGCATCTAAAATTTTAAAAGGACAGCCTTAAAAGGACCTACTTAAGAAAAAAATGTGTCATTTGTAGGTGCCAGGTCTGCTGTATATTCCCTCATTTAATAGACAATTTTATTTACTCAAGTTTTGTTGATGGGCATTCCTAATAAAGAGTTGAAGAAGATAAAGGTTATTTCAAACAGCAAAGCCAAAATCCACTTTGTTCTGAATTAGTGTGGTTTCTTTTGCCCCATATGTAGTTTCTGCAGCCAATTTTTGTGAGGCAGACTGGAGTATTAGACTCAGCAATAAGGACTTTAAGATTTGTTACGGAACCAAAACATTTCCAAAGCAAAATGCATACACGTTTGCTCACATAGACGTGACTCACCTATGGCCACCCTGTGATTCCAGCCATGGTCCCATGTACGGTTACCTAACAGAACTTAGTAAGAGGCACAACCTCAAACGGCCATCGTATAACTGCCAGACTCACAGTTAGTGTGTGATCTGTATGACTTGACTGCTAGGTAAAAATGCAGCATTTTCTGAGGCAGCAGCAAACCTGTTTGCTTTAAAAGGTCGTGCAGACACCTTGAAAAGATGGAAAGCACTTTGCATTCACCAAGTCCTGTCCCATGGGTATGATTAGGTGGCATGGCGGGCCAGGCACTGAACATAGGTTATAAAACCACAAGTATGGGTCATTAGCTCTTCACTTTATTTCTGGGTATATTTAATCACTTCTTTTGCCTGTGCTCCTGTTTCCTGATTTGCCATGCTTTGACTGCACACCTCTGGGTTTACACACTTTCAGTGTATCTTGGTATTGCACTGAAATAATTTTCAAGTGTTTCAATTGGCCAATACCAAAACAAGTCCAGTAGAAAAGATGCTGGCATGTTTACTAGTGATTTATTCCAATCAAAATAGATTTGTTCTTAATCCTCTATGATTCTCAGAAAAGGCCATGAAACTCCAGGTTCCACCCGACACAGGGTGTAGGACAATATCATTATTTAAGCTGGAGCTATCAAGCACACCACTGATGCCAACACCATATTTTCAGTTGGATTTTAAAAATGTGAGTCTAACTCATAACATGTTTTCCTGATACAAAGATTGCTCCCACTAATGACTAACAGATCATCAGTAATTGATAAACCTATGGAAACATGGAGAAGATAAATCCCTCAAGGAAACCAATGGCTCACTGATTTTTCAAACCAAGAACCGGAGGTGGAAAGAGTAACAAACAAGCCAAACAGGAGGCAGGGTCCAAGAGGGCAAAGCAGCAACAATAATGTCTGCACACAAAGCATAGCTAATCTGGGAACGCGTTGCTGCAGGGTGCTGTGGAAGTTAAAATCTAAAGAGGCTCAGAAAGCAATCAGATAATTCTGCTGACTCGAGAGACCCTCATCATTCAGGAACTCTCTGAGTCACACAGTGACAGAGGCTGGGCCAGGATCATGTCTTCCTGATCCATTTTTATCTTTTTCCAAGGCTGTTGTGAGCAGCACGTTGGTGTGAGCATTCCCAGGGGTTTTACCTTGGTTTACAGAGATGGGTCTGAGTCAGGCACAGTCCCCATCACAGGGTGCCACATGCAGTTTTCTCTCTCTGAGGTCAAGTAGCAAAGACCTGGGGACAGAAAGGAAAGCAATTCTCAGGAAATCAAACACAATCGATCAAGTCATCCCTTGTTGACATGCAAGCAGTCTGGGACAAAATGACATATCTAAATCTGAAGTAATTGTTTTCACCCTCTTTCAGAAAGCCATTTACATGACTTACAGAATATTTGACCATTTCTGTAAAAAAAGAAGTATATTGGGAAATTCTGCTACAGGAGTTGAGATTCCTTTTAATTATTGTTTGTCTCAACTTTTGGGTGAACATTCCTTCTTTCAATTGTCTTTAGTGATTTAATGTAGATAAACAAGGACTTCATTTGACACACATGAACATTAGTAACATCTACTGCAATATTTTGCAGTCACCTGTGGGCTCTACTCGCCTCAGATCAGAAGTGACACTGGTGAAATAATAGTAACAAGAAGAATGAATACTGAGTAATGAGGAATATCAAAATCTTTCCTGAGAAAGTTCACATTTGGAGATGTGCAACAGGCTGAATTGAATAGCAGTTAATCCTCTTCTCTCTGCTAATGGTCCTCCTGCTATAAGCAGAGGGCCTCACAGGGCTGGTGGTTTCTCTGACCCTGTGTAATGAGTATCAGCCTCCTTCTCACAGCCACCATTTCCTGCCTGTTCTGAAGGTGTGTATGTGCTCCATTATCAGGAGATAGGGAGACCTGATATTTTCAACAGTCCCTGCAGCAGGGTCCTCTGTCTCCTTCCCTCCCATCCATACGGCTGTTGCTCGCCCTTGGGATCCTCAGTCTCCTACACCCCATGTGCTGCGCTACATATGGAAGCTCCCACGTTCCTGCTCCCTGCCTTCAGGCGATGGAGCAATGCTGCTGCCTTCACCTGCCCTTCTGCCATTCTGCCCTCAGCTCAGGAGGACCTGGGGACAAGGATCATTTCCAGTGAAGCTTGGTACAAAACAAAATAAACTGGTTCTACAGAGGACTGTGCCAATGGGCATTACTCCAGGCGATGGGAGGCTTGGTGTGGCAAGCAGGAACGGTATGACAGTGGTAGCAAGGGATTGTGGTGAGGCATGCACGTTCTTTTCATGGTATCTTTGTGGAGTTGCAGGTTTTATCAGCAGTTGCTGCCTGGGATTTGGGCTTAGCATTCTGGTAAAAATCCTAACAATTCAGCATTCTGCCCACCACATCCACCCCAGTGTTTCACCAAAAACATTCAACCTTATCTTAAGCAAGTTCGATCCCATATTTACGTTCCTGTGGTAAAGCCCAGCCAGTATCTTTTTCTAGACACTATACCCTCTTAAATGCCTTTCCATGACTTGAGAAGCACAACATACAAGTTTGGTATTTTGGATTCACCTCACAAACTGCTAGTGTTGCTGGTAAAATCTTTTTCTCTGATCCTAAGATCTAGGTAATACAGACTGCAGAATACTGTAGTTTGTGGGTGTGGAAGTTCATTTTAATGCCAGTTTTTATACCTGAGATACTGGAAACGAGTATCTTCAACTTATATTGCCCATCGTAAACTTTTTTAACCTGTGAGTCATTTTCAAGATAATAAACGTAACTATTCCATAAAAATATCTCAACACAGAAGAGCCAGAAAAGTGAAGGACATGAACAGATGGCACATCAATCTTCTGCATTTATACAATTTGTTTTTTAATGCAAATAGTGTGGGTTGCCTGCTCTTGCCTTGGATATTGTTCCAAAGACGAGCACATTTTCTTATCTTTCTGGATCAATGTGACATTTGCAGTTATCATAAAGTGGGAGCCCATTTAATGATGTTAATGCTTCCTTAATGTAAAAATAAAATCACCTCCTTTATAAAAGCAAACAGATTAAAAGTCCCAAAGAGACCATTGAAATCTGTGACATTTGCAGTTACTGGTGGCGAGATGGCTTGATTATACACAGGTAAAAAATACCTTAAAAGCATTGTTTACGCTCATTAATCAGAACATTCAATAGGAATGCTGGAGTCTCCTCAGCTAGAATCAGGTTTTTAAAATGTACTAATAAGAAAATGGAGGCATCATTTCATGTAGCCTGTTTAGATGGTTCAAAATACCCAAAACTGCAAACAACCAAACTTATGGCCTTATGGCAGCTTGGTAAATCTTCAGACCCCAGATGTAATATGTGGTCTGCATTTTTATTTGCACATATTGGAAAGTGACTCTGCCAGCAGTCCCTGATTCATGCCTATACCGTTCCCTCCACGGTGCCACCAAGCAAGTGGCACATCACTAATATTTCTGTTCTTGCCCACACGGAAAATGTGAATCTTCCGGTTTTGAATGGCTCTTTTGGGGGAAGGGAACAAAACCAACAAACCCCACCAAAACAACTTTATCTTCTGATCTGGATTCTTTCAGAAAGAGAAATTCAAAATTATTGAAATAACTCACTTGAAAGCAATCTCAATACAATGTATCCTGCAAGTCCTAGATTCCCAGGCTCCCAAATTCAGCTAGGACTACATTACATCTCTCCAGTTCTAATAGAAAAGAAGTAAATGGTATGAAGAACAGAGTATATTTTTCATTAAAAAATATTTCAGGGAAAGAAACATTTTTAACCATTTTGGATTGTGTTTGAAAGTCAAAATGTGGTGATGGCTTCTGTGGAAACACCATTTTGAGTGAAACAACCAAAACCCAAACAACCCCTTGGAACTCTGCTCATGATTCTGCTCAGGAAAAAGGTCACCACTTCCTCAGTGAAAACAAGAAAGCTCCGCATGCATTGGGAATGCAGCAGCTATAGCTCCAATAGCACCATCAGGCTGGAGGCAGCCACCACAACCTGCCGACCCCCAACACAGCATTTGACAAACGAACTCTACACGTTATTTCTTTTTCTTTCTATATCCTTCTATTTTTTAAGATTTTACAGTGAAGGAGGGATGAATGCTATAATCAGGAAGGAGCGCAGGAAGTAATCGTAGAGTAAGCAATAGTAACTGGGTAATCCAGGCATTCTCTCTGCACATGCTATCCCCTATCACCTCCCAGGCTTCCTTCCAGACCAGCAGCTTCTAACTACCCCTTTCCCTTTGCTGCCCAAAGTCCTGCCCAAAAGAGTCCAGCTCGCAGGGCACTGGAATGAATCAAAGATGCAGACATTGCTTGTGCAGCTGCACACCCAGGGTAGATCCTCACAGCCACCCCTTGTGCAGTACCTGTAAAGTGGGTTAGAGGAAGAAGCAAGGTGGTAGAAAGCTGAATGTACCATACAGCCCGCAGATGAATACCTCTTTATTACTGTTTTGGAGAGGCTGCCCTCAGACACAAACACAAAATGGGGGGTCTTTTATTAGGAACAACCCCCCTTTGAAATGCCCCACTAACTAGAAAAGGTAACGAAAAAATGCCTTTTAATTCTCTGTCCTTCCCCTTCTGAATGAGCTGTTAAAAGACCAAGAAAAACTGTTATAGTGATACCATAAAAAGAAAAAAGCCCAAAAAAACAAAGAGCTCTCAGCTTCAGGCGTGTCCGAGGGGCTGGCAGGGAGAGACAGCACCCACATGGGAAAGTTCTGTCACCCCATCTGAGATATCACTTAGCGGTGGCAGCTCTCCAGAGGCAGAACGGGTCCCACCTGTTTGCAATGTGTTTAGCTATTAATATTTATATAGTAGTTCAAGTGGATATAAAAAAGAAAAGGGGGGGGGATGAAATTCATCAAATTGTATGTCATCTCCTGGTGGTGTAAAGTAAAAACCGTTGCAGCAGGGGGAGAGGGGAATGGCTTGTTTTCTTGCCTTTCTGAAGGGAGGCATGTCATTGCTCTCAAAATGTCTCAGCACAAAGCATTTGGCAATCACCTTGGTGTGATCCACACCTTGACATCCAGGCTAAATACCACGGCCACAGGCTGGCCCCAAAATCACAAGGCTTTGAATAGCTCCACACAAATAACACATTTATCAGCTCTATGGCTCAACTTACTACACCAGGGAAAAAAAGGCATAAAAGATTCACACTGATGTGGAAGTCATTTTCTTAAGCTTCACTTCCTGAGCTGAAAAAGACCCATAAAAACATTAAATTTTTAATCTCACTAAGGTACCAATTCATGGATTGCTGTGAGGGGGAGCAATGTTCAAGGGGAGCCCATCTTCCCACCCAGAGGTGAAGTCCCAGGGGTGCATCCTAACTACGAATATATGGGTGTCCCAGACATCCTGCTGGTGCTCAATCCTTTTGGACTTGTTCTGCTTTCCATAAAATACTTCAACACTCAATGGAGCAAAAGAGAGGAGAATGACTGATCACCCAGTGATAATTTAACCACCATCCTTGATAGGTATATTAGGTGAATGTAAATGTTGTATATGAAGAGGATAATTTCAGCATGGGAAGGACAGAAACATCCACTCTAGGTCTCCTGTACTGCAAAGCATGGAGCACTCTCCAGACAGGCAAGAGGCCAGGGCTGAGAATGCTGCTCTAATAATGTTGTCTTTCACATTTAAAATTCCTCTGCCTGAGGAATTAATATACATAATTAAGATCTAAGCCATAAAAAACTGAAGGGTTTTAATAGGAAAAAACCTAAAAGCCATTCATGCCAAAATGAATGCCCATCTTTGGGTGGTGGACTGAGTATTCACATTTTCTTTGCATAAATGGGAAGGTTGCCTGTCCCTGAGGGGTGTCCCCTAAACAAGGAGCAGGCAAGGGAAACAGGAATTCAAACTGGAAATTTTCTGTTCAATCCTGTGAACATTATCCCATCACTTCTCAAAACTGAATCCAGTCAGGAAATTCAAGTGAAATCTGCGAGCAATTTCAGGCCTTCTGAAATGCCTTTTGTCAGTGAATTAAGTATTTGCCAAAAGGAGAGCAGAAATTGCCCAGCCTCTGCTCTGAATAGGAACAGCACCAGGGAGCCTCCTCAACAGCAGTGATGGTGATGGGGATCTGCTTTCATCACTGTGGGGAGGACATGTGCACCCAACCAGCAAAGAAGCAAAGGGAAACAAATATTCCTTTTCCAGGTGCTGAGAGTTTTTGGTCAGGAGTGTTTTCCACACCTTCTCTCCTTCCTGCCTACTGATGCTTCCCAAAACACTATCAGCTAAAACAGTTTGGCTAAGGGTGCTGGGAAAAGCCCAGGATAGGTGACATGGGTTGGGCTAGTCTCCTTCCCCACAGTATTTTTTACACACCTGGCACAGTTTGAAGAGGATAGCGATTCTGTTCTTGTCTGCAGTCATCCAGAGTCTCCTGTAATCTAATTCCTGCATCTCTCTCACCTACACAGAGAATTTGCACCCAATTAAATGGACTTGGTTTAAAAGCAGAGCTAGCTGGAGATCACAACCACAACCAATGCCTCAGACCATGCCTGCAGTAGGACTGTGTGTAAACATCAGAGCTTAGTGAATGGCGGAGGTAGGACCCAAATCAGTCACTGATATACTTCTCTCTTCCCTTTCACTCATGCACGTACAAACTCAAGCCCACAGAAGCCCCTTTTGCACAATACTGTACAGTCTGGTGGGGGGAAATTAAGCCAAATAAACAGTAGAAAGAAGGAAATTATAAAGCAGAATAACATATAGCAATCGTAAGATGTCTAGGTCTAACCATGCCAGGAAACCTTGTGAGGGCAGCTTAGACTAACCTACATTTTACCTACTTAGCTCTAATATTCAGCAAGCTACATGTGAAAAAGTCACCGCAAGCCCTGAATCATGATGTTTAGCTCCTCTCTCTCCAGCATGTACTACTACTTTCCATTTAATTTTAATCCAATCTCTCCAAGAGCTTTCATTCCCATCAGCCTAATCAAAGACTTCTTATTTACTATCATAAATTTTCAGCATTAGATTTCGTGAAATCTATATAAAGTTCTGTATATTTATTATACTCCTGTAATAACTTCATTTCAGTGAGAGCACTTCTCTGCCATGCAGACATATTGTATTATAAGCATTTTGAAATCTGAGTGACTCTGTTCTAGAAATAAAAGTTAAGAAACTCTGTCCTCTGTTTTCAGCTTCTATCCATTTGAGCACTTTCCGAGTTCACAGTTTTAAGCAGATTCTCTATTACTCTTTTCCATGCTCCATTCAGCAAATGCTTTAAAGAGCAGGCTCTTTTAAAATGTGACCATTCTCAACGTCCTTTTATTGGTAGAAAGAACTAAGTAAATTTCTGTAGGTATAAGTGATGGAGTACCTTGCTCTGGAAGCAGAGAGGATGGGAGCATACAGATGAGCCAATCTGCCGTTGCAGTGCTGCAACAAGTAATAGGCAATGTGCAGAAGATCAAAGCCTGCATGGAAAGTCGCTATCAAGTTAGGCAGCACAGCAAGTGTACTACTAAAGGAAACCTTTCTCCTGCCTTGTCCAACCATGGGCTCCAAATTCATCAGAACTTTGTTTTATAGAGGGAAAAAGTAATTTAACTTTCTCTCTCCTATGCTTAACAGTATTTTTATCCAGTGAGTATGTCTGGATGAAGATGCAGGCAATTGGAAGGCTCATTTCTTCAGGCTTTTGGCTTAACCTTAGCTATAAAAATCTAGAATAAAAATCTAGATTTAAAGATAGTATAAAAATCTAAAAGAGTCATAGGAAACATATTCTTTTTATGCTCCTACACGGATTTTGGGGGTCTGTGGGAACACAGCACTGTTTGGTGATTTTGGCTACACTGAATCTCGTTGATAATTTTGTGTCACTGATAAGCATGCTCTCTGCATAAGTTAGCCTTCAACAAAAGTTTCCTGAGAAGAAATAGGCAAGTTCAAGAGAGGCAATCCCATGAAAGCACAGATTCAAGTCATTCTGCATGGCAGACACAGCGTGTACAAATGCCAACTGACTCAGGTGGATAAAGGAGGAAGGGGTTGGCTTGCTCCTCTAGAGATGTGCCTTGGCTGATTTCCTCAGCACAAAGATCTGCAAGCAGACCAAGGCAGGCACCACCCCTCCTCCTTCTAGTGCTCGGAGCTGCATGGCTAAATGGAAACTGGGAGCTGCGCCTGGGCAGGGAGTCTGATGAAGTCTCCAAGCTGTAGGGAAGGCCACAGCCAGTCTTGCTCCTTTTTCCTTCCTGCATGCACTCAAGCTTGAGGGATCAAGTACGTTTCTTTGGCTTTGTGCCTAAAGGGGAAAAAAATGCCTAATTTTGTGGTCTACACATCCTAATTAACAGTCTTGCATGTATTCAGGTTTCAGCTTTTATCTCCAGGTATCCTCTACAGTTTTGCCTTTGGATCAAATGCAGAGCAAGAGGACCCACTTCCAGCACATGGGTGACAAAACTCCTCTCTGGATGTGTCAGGACAACTTGACCAAGAACAAACTGTTGCTGCTGGCCAGTGGAGGTCTGAGTGCTGCCCTGATTTACACCAGCTCTAAAGTACAAATCTCTGGCTGAACCAACTGCAGAAAAAGATTTCACATGCCTCTTCATTTAGTCTTAACTTTCTACTTGTCCCTTTCAAGGATACTGACTGGTGCTGGAATGTTTATGCCAGAGAAAAGGAAATCAGCTTTACCTCCATGGGAAGCTCTCATGCTTCATGGGACATTTTTCTATACATTTTTATAAGACAATTTTTCCTAAGACAAAAGAGAAAGAAGTCATGGTCAGCATAGCAGAAAACAGGCATAAGGAAAGTTGATTGTATGGAATATTTGTTTAATGCTTATACTGATTTTCAGTTAAAATAGTCTTCTACTCTCCAGAGAGATAGAATCGGGTAGGAAACAATCTCAGTAAGGATCACCAGATTCAAGCCACCTATTGCCTTTCCCCTGCCCACCTTGAATCCAAGGAAATCAGGACTGAATGTGGATTTAAAAACAATAACAAAAACACAACCACCACCCCCAGCTTTTCACAAAACAGAAACTGGAAAAAGAATACATCAAAAATGAAAGATCAAAGACACAAAAATGTAAAAAATGACACTGTTTGTCAAATCAGAGTCCATTTAGGTTGTCACTTAATCTCCCGGAGAAACTGGTACAGGATACCAAACTGAATTAGTATCATTTCTGTTTGAAGAATGTGAGAATTCTTCAGAATGAACAAAAGGAGGATTAAAATCCTGTCCCTGCCTGGCCACTGAGACACCATCACTTCCAACCCATGCCAGCAAAATGCCAAATCAGCCTCAAATTTGTCACAATAGATTTTTTTGCCAAACTAATCCCAGTCTTAGGGAATCAAGAAATGGGATAATTTCCCATTTTGGAAGGAACCTTTTCTCCATTGCAAACCTACACCAAGACCACAGCATGCACATCTGACATGTCAGACAGGAAAGCCCAGGCACTTTCCCGTGGTGCCATCCCTTCTGCTTCCTTCCCCAGAAGCATTCCACCAGCGCACGCTGCATGCCTCCTCCCGCCTCTCTGAGAGCACACACAGGGAGCAGAATGCAGGACAGGGAGCAGGATCATCGGCTTGGCAAACCTCTGCTTCTGCCTCCTGCCTCTCAGGAACAAGGGCATCCACAGCCCCAAAGAGGCAGCAGTGCCGCCTTGTCCTCCTGGACTGAGGGAGATGCTTCAGCAGCCATGCAGGGAAGCACTCAGCGCCTGTTTCGCTTGCTTCGTGTCTGCTCTGTGGTGCAGAAGAGACACCATGAAACAGCCACATATATTACCACTTCAACATGTTTAAATCAATTCCACCTCCATTCAGATGAGTGTTGAAACCCCCGTGTGGCTGGCAATTCCTAGAAGAGGACAGATCTTTTCCAAAAGCTAGGCTGAACTCAAAGTAGATACAAAATAATACTATAGATTTTCTTTCTCTCTCTCGCTCATCACAGCCCTAAGATTAGCATAAAAATGTGCTATCCTAACTAAGCAGTCTGTTAACTGATAAGCTATCAAAAAATCATCTGTTATTTTTATAGCTCAAAGGCAGATGCCATTTCAAGAACCAGAGTTGATTGAGTAGGATTTTTAGTGCTTCGTAGATTTATCATTGTAAACTTGAGGTATTTTAAAACAGAATGATTCAAGTCTTGAAATATTACCTCAAGAGCAATCAAGCATTAGGATTTTTTTGCTGGTCTTAAGTTTTATCTGGGATGAAATCACTTAATCTCATATCATAAAGAATTTGAGTTGCTTTCTAATGTGTGCACTAAAAAAATCTTTTCTGCATTACTGTCCAAACCAATGTAATTACTCAAAAGCATGGATGTCAAAGCTTCCCAGCTCCTCCTGCAGGGCCCCCTTCTGCACATTCTGTTCATATCCCCCTTCTCAGGAGCATATTTGGTGAGCACCTCAGACAGCCAGTTGCAATCAAGCTTACTGTATCAGGTTTAATGGTTTAATTGGCTTGGCACTGATGAGATGCTCTGCCAATATCTGTCCGATTATCCTGCTGTGTCTTGTACAGACCCTTTATTGTAAAGCTGAAATACACATGCCGCTGCAGGAAGGGAAAGAGACTACCAGCATGCGTGTTGAATACAGTAAATCAAGTATGCTGAGTTTTTCGATAGTAGGCAGAATGGAATGGGGCCAACATTCAACTCGTAGGAAGAGAGAGGAAAATGTGGAACAACGCTAACCCCACATTACGTGTGATGTGGCCGCTGCATGAGGAAAGCATGTATTGCTGTGGAGAAGCAATCAGCAATAGACAGAGCATCGAAAAGCTCCAGTGGAGGGGCTTCTACTTTCATAATGAGAGACAGGTGCCAACAGGAACTATAAGTCTGCAACCAATTGTTGCGATTAATACTGAACTTTTGTGAGTCCTACAAGCTTTCACATCAAGGCATGGGCAAACTGGCTATCCAGGGCAGCTCTTCCACATTTTATACCAGTCAAAACAATTAGACATACCTCCAGGCTGATGTCCTCTGAGAGAGAGGCATGGCGTTACCCCCAAAAGAGAAATAACGTGAGTGTCAAAACACGCATATCACCCATTTTCAGAGGAACTTGCCTCTGAAATACTTCAGTGCTTACGACAGCACAAGCTTGCTGGGCTTGCTGGAATGAACCTCCTTTCTCACTAGCTTTTAGTCAGTTCAGGGATCTTCACACAAGAAAAGAAATCACTTCAGTCAGAAAGCAGACTAGGAGGCTTAGTTTGGGGCTTTTTGAGCATGAAATATTCAACCAGTCAAAGAGATAACAAAGAGCTACAGAGTACCTAGATACAACTTGACGGACCCACAATACTTTGTTTTTTGGTGTTGGTTCAGTGTGACTGACATTTCAAAAGGCCACATAATTGTACTTGTCACCAGTTAATCCCAGCACATGCTCTCCTACACTGGTGCTCTGCATAGTGACATGTGTGCATACGGCTAGCTGAAGGCTGCTGGGAGCCTTCTGCAAGTTTCCTGAAGGATCCCTGGCTCCATGTGCTCCTGACTCCTCCTGCAGTCAACTGAGGTCCTCATTACACAGCAAATTTGCACCTTTCCCAAAGCACATTAGGTTTTACTCCATCACTCCCCTCAGATATAGAAATCCCAGCATAAGACTTGATGAGGTTAAGAGCAGTATAATTTATCTTCCTGAGTCTATGGGGCATCCAACCTACATTTGCTTCCCTCGGCTTACAGGCTGTCCCCTGCGCATGTTCTCTCAGGGGGATCCTGCAGTCTTTAGAGGACAGTGAGGGCAGCACAGTAGGTGGCTTTTCTACCTGCCTGCTGTGTGAGGTGCTGAGCTTTCAGGCACTCTGCCTCCCTCTCCACCACACAGCAGAGTTCACGTGGGTTTGAGGAATACCTATAGTTTGGGAGAAGGGAAAAACTACCCTGATATTCCCAGGAAAAGATGCATTTTTCATGCAGGATCACTGACTGTCTTTTGTTGCAGATATAATCTCACCCTGTCCTTGCTCCAGCCCAACCAGAAGCTGTGTGGTGACTGCTGAGTTCAGACTCAGTTTGTATGTCCAGCATCATACATGGTGCCAGGCCTGTGGGGCACCCTGGGTCCTGGTGAGCAGGGACAGCATGCAAAGAGCCAGCATCAACCTCAGTGGCTCACCTAACACCCCAGCTGGCATCACAGTGCTCTGGAGAGGTAACCCAAGAGGAAAGGAGGCTCATATTAACCTCACCAAGCTACCTTATGATAAATGTTAGAGGTACCTGCCTACTTCTGTGGTTTTACAGATCTTATGCTATGGAAAATATCAAATAAAAAAGGAAAACCAAACCCAAACAAAAATAGCCACCAGCTTTTCAAACAGCAAGGACAAAGCTCTCCACATAGTGGCAACTGCCTCCTAAGCCCATGATCTCCTGCTAACCCTCTGTCACAGCTGGGAACAGCTCCAGGTTTCAGCTTCTTCCAGGAATGTGTTAGGTGAGCTGGTTTGGGAAACAGCACAACATGCTTTGATACATACTACCAAAGCTCCGAGTGAGCTACAGTGGCATGCTAGAGATTCATATGCTCCAAATAAATGAATTGTAAAAATCAAGCACAGCAAAATACTGGAGCAGACGCAAAACTGCTGTGTCAAAGCTGAAAGAGCATTAACGGTCCAGGGACACCTCACTTTGTGCATGAATTTGCCCCAGTTTTCCTCAATTTTTAGCAGCCAGTTCCCTAAGAAGCCTCAGCTTTTGCCAGCTATCTCCCAAAGACAAGGACAGAGATGTTTTTCTTGCCCAGAATAGTTAGAAGTCATCAAACAGCTCTGCACTTACAAGGCCAACCTTTCCTGACCTTTCTGGCTAGACCAACTCCTGTTACATTAACCTCTGACCTTGAGACTCCTTAACAGCAATATTCCTGGGCACTGTAATTTCCCTCCCACCGTGTTGGCTCAGGGAAATATTTACTATCTGGGCTTCAGAATTTATTTTTCAACAGAAGTGGCAGGGACCACCCCATTCCACCCCCTCCTCCTGCACTACAAGTGAAGTAATTCCCAAGATATTATTTTACCCGAACAAATGTGCTTCAGAGCCTCCTTAGCTTTGTACGAAGCCCTGACTTCCTATCAAAATCAAACAGGGACCTGGTCAGATTTGAGATGGATATAAACAAGAAATGGGAGCCCATAATTGGTGATGGAAATCAGATAAGCTCCTTTTAAATACAACCATTGATAGAGAAATGGGAACTCAAATTACCTCTGATTAAGTCTCTTAAGAAAATAAAGCGGGGGGAGGGGAAGGAAGGAGGGTCTGGCTTAGACAAATCACCCTTGCGGATAAAATCACCGGGAAAGGAGTGGAAGGAGATAGTTGTAGCTTGTCAAAGTCTCCAGGCTGGGTGCAGCAGGACTGGAGCCAAGGAGAAATTCCTCACCCACCATAAGCGATGATATTTGTGATAGAGGGTCCCACAGAAGGAGCTATGGCAAGTGTCTCATCTCTGTCTGATGCCCTCATTTCTCCAGGCTCAGTAGCCAGAGACTGTGCAGATGTTATGCACAGAAAGTCAGCTGAAAGCAAATGAGGACACCAGCTTCCTGCAGGCTTCTTAGACTTACGGGGTTCATCTCACTGCTTGCAAATTTAGGTAAATCACATTACTTCAAAACTGGACTATGAGGGCTGAGGAATTTGCTTGCTTCAGGGCAAATCACCTATGGATTTGGTTGTGTGCCTGCCTGGTACACCTCTATACAGGAGAAAAAAACCTGTTTTGCTGCTGGAGATCTGGCTGACCTCTTCAGCTAATCTGGATTTCCCACCGTTTAATTATAGTTAATTGTAGTGACTAGGGACTTGTAGACATGTTGTCCAGTTGGGAATGAAATTGAATGTTTGGATGTACACCTCGCAGGGGAAGAAGAATGACTTCCAAAACAAAACTGAAATAACCAAAAGGAAGAAACTTCCCCTGTGCAAGATACTACTTTTCAGTAGCCCTTTCTCCATTTCCATGACTTGCTCTTCCTGCCTCTCCCCACCCCCTGACATGGCTTCCTACATACTTTAAAAGACTTCTTCTCATCTGAAAGCAATCCCCAAGCTCAAAATACAAATATATTCCTAAGAAGGACAGTGGAGGACAAGGTGGGCTCACTAATATCCACTAAGAGGCAAGCGGCTCTGCTCAGCTGATGACCAGTTGATGCTGAACACTGGCCACACGCCTGTCTGGGAGCTGCAGCCTGTGCAGGCCCTCTGGCACAGCTGCTCAGCACCTTGCCCAAGGGAGCCACCACTGCCCACACCACACCAGCAAATGGGTATGGACTCATAAATCTACTCCCCAAAGCTGTTGCAAAGCTCTGCTGGCGCTGAGCCTTCAGAAACGTGCAGCAGCTGTAAGGCAACCACCACACACACATTAACTACCCAACTCCCCATTGGGCTAGGAAGGGCTTTGAAAAGGAGAGGTGAGTGTTCTCCCTGACACCTGATGGCTCCCACTAGACAGCACAAGATTGAGCTGTATATGTGGTGCCATGCGTTCTTACCCTCAGGATGCTGTGGTGCCATGTGCCACTCCTCCTTGCAGGAGCCATGGGCACTGCACAGAAGCAGCTGGCATTTTGAGAGGGGAAAGGCTGAGCATGAGCAGTAGGGCAGAGAGGATCACCCCTGCAGGTAGTATTAGGAGCTGTCCAGGGGAGCATAGGGCAGAGAAAGACCGGCCTTGGCTTTATTTTCATTCAGAGATCATGGGATCTCTCCTGCGCTAAGCACCTCATATTCTCAGGCCAGAAGGCTGGTTCTCCCTGGAGCTTCCCAAGGCACCCAGCTGTCCCAGGGAATGCCCAAGCGGCTGCCCATGGCTGCTCCCTGAACCTGTGCAGCCTCAGCCAGGGGTCAACTGGGTGGCAGTGCAGCACACAGGCACAATTAAGGGGACACACGCTGTGTTAAGTGTCAAAAGCTCATTTTCACACAGTACACCCGGCTCTGAACACGATCCAAAACCACGTCTTTGGCAGTGTGCACCGATGCAACCGCGCTGAAGCCAAGGTCATCTCCCAGCCTGTCACCATGTCACCTCACCCCAATCCACAGGCTGGTTTGCTTCTGCACTCCTGAGTTTTGGATCAGGCAGCCAAAGCTTAGGACAGGTACGATCACTAAGCTACTGTAAGTAATAGCTTCTGCTTAATTACAGCCCAAAACCCTATTTGCGGGTCAGTTCCCTGTCAGGATAAATAAGCATTTTCACACAGTATTACATTTCTCTATTTCTTTTGGCTGATAATACTGGATACTGCCCAAGTCTGTCCCTAATGACCACAATAATCATTCTTATCTGGACTCTAATCAGTGTCATATGTAACCTTATCACGCACACATCTTTATAAACATGCAGTGTTTAAACAAATGCAAGGTCATAAGGAACTCTAATATTTTGAGCAAGTTTGTGAAACACAAAGTACTCATTTATTTGAAGAATGTTTAAAATTAAAACTTCTGATTTCCTGCTGGAAAACTGGATATTTGGGGGCTATTGGGTTGAAATACAGCTGCATGCAGAACTGATCTTTATAATGATGGACGGGTCCCTCTGTGCAGATAAAATCCAGATTTAAAATATTTCTTTTAATTGTTATTGTCTTTGTGCTCAAGGACTGATTGTGGGAAAAATGCCATTCTCTGACCATAAAAATAAAAAGAAAATACAATAAAGCAGTAATTGGTCAATGATGATTGAACTAACGACTTTACAGTGCCAGTCAAACACACATAATAATTGCTCTTTGGACTCTTTATGAAGGTACACCACTGTTTCATAAGACTAATCCAGCATTATAAATTCTTCATTTTATGTCAGTTTCCGCCATTATCACATGAGCCTTATGATAAATTGCATACATTATTAAAGTTTCCTAATTTAGACGACACAACGCATGATAAAAGCGAAGGGTTATCTCCACCAAAAGCAGGTCAGATGTGAGTTGTCTCCAAGATGGCAATTACCTCTTTTTTGTTGTTGTAAATCTGAATGACAAGTGTTGGGAAGAGTTAGGTGCTATGATCTGCCCCCTCCTCCTGCGGCAGGAAGTGGAGACATCACATCAAACCCTTGGGATCTGCAGAGGGGAGGGAAAAAGAGAGCTCAGCTGCGGCCCCTGTCCTACCCAGTCTCTCACCCACATGAAAGCTGAACTCATTCACAGCCAGCTTCCCAGGATCTGGACATGCCATGGCTCAGCCACCTCAGCTGGGGTGTGTTGATCTGTTCCCTGCACTGCAATGGCCATGCTGTGAAACTGAACCTTGTAACCACTCGCAACAGCCAGCACTCTGAGAGGAAAGGCACACCACTCGTCAGCAAGAGAGAGCTCCTGGTGACAGCCAAGGGGTTCAAGCATTGCCCAAGCTTTCCTGAATCCAGCTGTGGCATGCTGCTGTAGCAGATTACTCAGCTGTGCAGATTCTTCCACTCTGAGGAAGAGCAGATGATAGCTTCATGGAACAAATAATAGGAACGTTCGAGATATTGCGACCCACTGGTGTCATAGTTGTGTCGAATGGTGCCCACTAAGTTCAGGGCTTGTCTGTGCTGCCATTGAGGTGAGTTCCCACACTTCAGCACTCCTGACACAGAAACAGCAGGGAGTGGTGGGAGGAGAGCACCAAATCTATCAGTGTCTCTGTGCAGAGAGCCAGTGCAGCTGAGGAAAGACAACAGACTCTCCTGAGATTCCTTTATTGCAGGAGGGGGAAAAGAGGGGCTCTTTTCCCCCAACATTCCCATTAACAGCTCACAGGCAGGCCATAAATTCTTGGCGGTGTTAAATGAAGTTAGAAAACCTTTCTGTTTTCTTTAATGCGTATCTGGAGCCTAACGCTGCTCCCAGAACTCATATTCCAGTTTTTTGTTTTCCCTCTCTTAAATGTAGTCTTGGAAACGTATCAGGAGAAGGCCACAACGTAATTTGCAACATTAGGATAAGCTCCTCCAGCAATTCTCCATCCTGGATGCACCCTCGCTCCCAGCCCCAGATCTGCTCCACGGGATGTGCCGAGGAAGCCAGCACTCCACTTCAATGAAATTGCACAGGGTCCTTTCCCTGTGTGGTCAATTTTGAGACTTCGCAGCCTCTGTCAAGCATGCTAATGAAGTTCTCAGTAGCTGGCTGTGCGATTGTCTATCAAACATCACCACAAAGAAAGTGTTTGCTCTCCACAGCAGCATTCAGTCATTGCTAGCTAGCAGGGGCCATCTCCACACTCCGAATGGACAGCTTTTTTGGCCCCTTCTGGAAACAACTGGCCAAAGCACAAAGCGACACAGTCTCTGACTCTGTGCCAAACCCCTCTGTGTGGTGCCACAGACTTACATTAGTGTGACCCTTGGCATGCAGTGCTACCCAGGAAGCAGTGCCAGCTTCCCCCAACACAGGCTCTGCCATAGCAGAAGCCACAGCACGAAGCACCAGGAGGAGGTAAAGAAGCAGGTCTCAAGCCAGGGGTGCTCAAGGGACCCAGGCAGGTCCCTTCCACGCTCCAAACTGTACAAAAAAGTTTAATGAGAAATATCAGACAGAAAGAAAACCCTCATATGGAGGAGATAAAATGTGCTTGTACATCAGTGAAATCTCTACACCAGATCACACCATACACTTTGCATAACCACATACAAACACATAAGGGAAGAAATTAACAGAATTCCTCGAGTCACAGAGTACTAAAACAACATTGCGCCATCATATGCTGTTAACCTGCATTGGCACTGCAGGATTTATGGCACAGGTTGTAATCACATCTCCAGTAGAAGATACAAGCCAAAAGAACAAGGAGGAACTTGCACATTAGAGCCACCACTGCCTGCTAGGCAGTGGGGATCCCCCACTGTGGGATACTGAGTTGCACTGTGCTTCTTCATCTGCCACAGTGTGAGAGCTGAGGTAGTGGGGAGAGAGGATCGCACATCCCCTGTGTGCACTGAAGAGTGGTGTCCACAGCCTGGCTCTGCTTGGCACACAGTGCTGTTGTTGCATACAGTCATGCTGGCTGAGGGCAGGGGCAGGACAGCTGGCATTCGCAGGCTGTCTCCTAAGGAGCCATGGTGCAGAGCTGAAGGCGAGTGGGTGAAATGTAGTCTTTGTAATTAAGCTTTCGTCCACTGTTCGTTAACTTGAAGAATACACCAGGATTGCCAAGTGAAAAATGCATCTTAGCCACAGAGCTCTAAAAGGATGAAATTGGCTTTCCTCTGCATTGGAGACTTATCTACATATATTATCCAAATGAGATCCAGGTACACATTAAAGGAAAGCCACTAGAATTAGCCCAGATTGTAGAAAACAAAGCCTTTCTTGTACTGCAATAGACTTGAAGCACACCTCAATGGTAACATTAAAGTTAACAGCTTTGGCTCACAAAGTTCCTTAGACTTGACCTTGACCCAGAGCTTCTGGAGAAAAGGGCAGCTCCACCAACCCCCAGCTTCTGCAAGACCAAGAATAACTACCCCATAGGAATGAGAAATATTAATTTCATCCTGAACAGCCACCAGACAACAATGCTATTTCGACACAGGCGACGTGGGCTGGGGCTGAGGCAGCACCCAGGAACATGCTGCAGCCTTTAACAGCGCTGTGCCTGCAGCCCCAGCGCACCACCCAGCCCCACAGATGTGGGGCGAGGGGGTTGTTAGGGGCCGGCAACTGACATTTTACATGGTGAACACTTACTGTACTGATCAAAATTTATATTTGCTCTGTGCAGGCAGCAGTCTCAAGCATCAAAGCTTCTGTTTCAACACTGTGCCAAAACCCATAAAGTTTAAGGCTTGACCAAGCATTGATTCAGCACTAAAGCAGAAGCCTGGGCTCTGGAGACTACTGAATAGCTGGATTAAATAAACACTTTAAAAACACGCTAGTGGTATGCTAGCGTTGCTAATAAAAACTGGGACTTAAGAAAGGCATAGATGAAGCTTTGTTTGCTGAGGCTTTATTTTCCTATGTATAATAATTATATTTACAATAGAAAAAATGTTTTTTAAAATAGCTATAAAACTAAAAGCACTCACAGTGAAATCAAGGTGCTAAATACAGCTATTTTAAGACACAGGTAAAATTAATTCTATTTGATGCTCGTGAACAGGGTCCTGCCAACACTTTCTGTTGCTTTTACGGAGAAGGAATACAATGAAAGATCAGTGGGAGTCAAAGAGCAGACACAAGGAGGAGAATGGGAGTTACAGCAGCATCTGTGGCAGCCAGCACAGATTCAATGTTTCAAAGGTTCCAAAGACCAAACAAAAAACAGGCATATTTTTCGTGACAAATTCATCTGAGCTTTCCACCAGGCTGATGCAGACCTTAGCTAGACGGTGCATCCGTGTACCTATGAGCTAGGCACGTAGGGTACACAGTCTCTCCCCTTTCCTTATCTAAGCGGAGCCCCATCAGTGGTATATCTCCAAGAGCAGAAAGACCAGAAACAGAGCTGGAAATGCTCACAACTTCATCTATGGTTTCACTGTACCATCTATTTCTCTTAAACATGCTACCCTGAGTCATGTGATTCCCCAGAAATAAAAATTAGTTAATGGATAGCATTTAAAGTTCTGGAAGAGTTTCTACTGGGAGTAAAAGTATAGCAGGAAAGAGAGCGTGCGTGCTTCCAGACTTACAGTGAGGTTTAGAGAATTTGCTTGGGGCTAACAAAGAAAATCTAATCATTGTACATGTGGGATTGTGCAGGCGATGGAGGAATGTGAAGACCCTTGCTAAGTCCCAGTGCTAGGACCAGGGCAAACCAGAGACAGCTGCCCAGGGGAGCTCCTCTGAGAGGATGGCTTGGATTGGAAGGGGGAGGGCAGCTGTATACAGCACTGCTTGGGATCATCTGGCAGAGTAGCACAGTCTAGTCCATCTGGAAGGAATAACTAATTATACCCCACCTCTATTTATGTCTAATTTTAACAGCAAATTTCCTAGGATATAAAACATGATCTGTTACCAGTCAGACTCAGCAGTAACGAATGTCAATGAGCGCTGTGTTACCCCAGTGCTAAATGTTTTTGAGCGTCTCCATTTAATGCCTTGGATTTAAAGAACAAGTCAGATAGGCTGTTCCTGACTAGGCCATTTTACAAAGATAGATTTCAAAATATACCTTGCTCAGGATTTTCTCATCTTTCTAAAAATTCCAGTATTAAACACCAGTTGACTGGAAAATAAAACCTCCACAAAGATCTGATTAGAACAAATTATAGCCTGGATAGAGAGAAAACCAAGTTTGAGGCTAGGCCACAGCAGTGCTTTCCATGGCTCCAGCACAGAAAGGAAGAGTAATCAAAAGTACTTATACACAGTTGAACAGAGCTATCCAAAAAACCCTAACAAAGTTTCATTGTAAATTGCTCTACCTGATGAAGTAACTGACTTGATCCATCTCCTTGTAATATTTATTTAGTGACAAAACCCACTTGGTGTCCCCTTGGTTAATATTCCGCAGATCATCTGTGCTGCTCTGCCAGCACCAACTTGGAACACGCATCATTGTGTTATTCATGAGACTATAACCGGGCTGAGAGCTGCCAGAATCCACCTAAAGTATTTCCATTCCAACATCACTTATTTTCATAGTTTCTTCCATGTTGACAAATGGATTCAAATTCTTTCCTGCCATTAATCTTTAATCATTGAGTTTAACAACTTTTAGAGCTTGAACAAGTGATCAGCAAAGTCAACGGAGAACACGGCAGAGGCAAAGACAAGTAAGGCCACAAAGTATAGTTTAAAAATGATGGCTACTCCTGCCCTCGTTAGTAAACAACTAGGTTACTTACAGTCCAAACATACTGCAAGTTGGGGAGGTGCACTGAACACCCCATGAAGAAAGAATTATAGTAATCAAGTCTCGTGGTCAAAAAGCCCATGGCTGCTCCTAGTAGTTCACTGCAGGACACAAAAGGGCTCACCACAGCCTACGCAAACCGCACAACAAAATAAAAACCAACACCCTAACCTTTGATATCACAACAACAGATAGCAGATTTGCAGTGCAAGTGCAGGATCAAAATCCTTGCTAAGGTCTGCCAGATCAATGAACTACGTCTGAGCTTCCCCTCTCAATACAAAAGGGAAGAGTGGAAGGAGTGGGCTCCTCCTACAATACTCCTGCCACATGCAAAATTCCCTTGGCTGAAAAGAAACATGCTCTGACATTTATTTCAGGTTAAGTCTTCCAGACCACTTTTATATTGTCCACAGGTAAAAAAATAGCAATGCAGAACAGTGAAGAGCCACAAAGTCAATCTTCTGCTTATCCACCTAGCTTCACACAGATGATGCACACAGGGACTTGCGTGGCTTTTTTCTAGGTGCTGCATGCCAGACCCTTTATTGGCACACAGGGACATCCTGAGGCCCCTTATCTTCTAAACAGCAGGAGCCAGAGCTACATCAGCAGGGCCTGCTTGTCAGCAGTACAGCCCTTGGTAGCCAGTGCTGCTGGGTGGTCAAAGGCAGCACCCAAGCAGTTTTGTATAAAAGCAATGTGAGGCCCTTCCCAGGATGAAATTCCTACACCAGGGAATCCCTGGTATCTAGGCAGGCTTCGAGTAGCAGAGCAATGTGGTTTTGGTCAAGTAAGCAGATGAGGAAATACCTTTGAAAGGAGAAAGCTTGGGATCAGCCTGTAACAGCAAACCCTTTCCAACATTAATTGTTCAGGATAAATTTCAGCAGAAACATCCCAGAGAGGGCATTTGCTTCTGGTCTAGTGTATCTCTCATGTCCCTTAATACTTCTATAAACTTTTTAAATCCTGCAAGTGAAGTAAAACCTGAGTACCTTATTGTTGAAGCCTACAGTCAAAGCATTCCTGTTCCCCTAATGTATTTTCCTGTTTCTACAAACTTCTGAGGTACCCAAGGTAGCTTGGTGCCAGTCAGCTACTGATTTTGGTAACTGGCAAGAAATACCAGCCTTTGTTTTTCAGAGCACTGATCTTGGATTGCAGAGTGGTATTGCAGCTTGGATTTGAGGTTTTCTGTAGTCATTTGGGTAATGAAAGATGCTATATCCATCTAATCTCAGAATTAAATGGCAATCTCAGTGCAATACTGCAAGAAAGTCACTGATTCAATCTGGAGGAACCACCTTTCTGCAAACAGAGCCAGGACAGCAAGGTGAGCTCCTGAAGCAGTAGTGGTGTTGCTACATGAGCAGGGTTGCAGGTGAAGATTTAACCTCAGCCACAGGCATCAAGATGTGATCCTTCTGCTACAGAAACTTAACCTTGTGCTTTGTGTATCACCAAACTTGCAAACTTCACTGCCTGTCAGGCACAGCAGGAAGTCCTGACCCAGAACAAGTTCCTTCATGTCTATAAGAGCAGTACGGCTGTGTAGAGACATGCTGTTTTATAAAGCTGTGTAAGAAAAGAGTTAACTATACAAACAGTGAAGTTAACACTCCATGAGAACCACTGCAGGCGGACCACAAGGCTAGCAAACACACATAGGAGCCCTGAACGGAGAAGAAAGATCAAAATTAGCCCTCTGGAGCATGTGGTTTGCTACTCTGCCTGTTTAAATCAGCTTAATTTTTTAAATTCACTAACGGGAGGCACCTTCTGCCAGCATTTAAGCATTTCATTCTGAGGGGTGAATTTCTCAGGCCCTGGAAGCTGTAACACAAGCATGCAGCACCTCAAAAAGAAAATCAGGGAGTTTGCTTCTCTGCCCCAGCCTCTCCAGCCCCATCTCCAAGCCCACAGTGGCCACATTCCCATGCTGACACAGAGCTGCACTGAATCATGCTTAATGTGAGAAGGAAACAGTTGGCAAACATCTGAAAACATTGTCCGTTAACCTTTTTCTAATATGGTTATTTTTGCAACTACCACATCTTTTCGTGGCTGAGCTGCACTTTCTCTCTCTTCAACTTGGGTTTTATTACTCTGGAAATATTTGGGAGTTGATGTATTTAGCCAGTGAATCATCTGGGGACTCTGTTCCTCTGAGTGGAAGACTGGCATTATTAAACAAAAGTTTATTTGCTGGTACAAAACTTCCCAACAGAGCTGTCACATTTGGGCACTTTAAAATCTGTTGAGAGCGTTTCCTTGCACAAGGACTGAGAGCCTCTGCGCTGCAGGGACCACTGCTCTCTACAGTAGTGCAGTGGGGTTGGTGGCCCCTCATCCTGACCCCAACCTCTCATTTTCCCCATGACCCCTTCTTCCTCTTTCCCCGTCAGTGGTGAAAGGCCCCATCAGAGCCATGTGCCCAACAGAGCACCCCACCAGTTTCTCGTTTCCATTTTCTTTCCATTTTTGGATCCCACTTCAAACACATGAATGGCACAAATGAAAGGAACCTCATTTACCTGCTCCTTGGAGCCAAGGGTACAGTGCAGACAAGGCCCCTTTCCCTGTCTGCCTCTAAAGCAGAGCCTAGAATTCAATTTCTACAGGACCCAAGCACGTCTGGGAGAAGATGCTGCAAGAAGCATGACACAAGAGGGGGAAAACCCTTGTGAAAGGAGCTGAACCTTTGTGGCAACAGCCCCTAGGTGTTATCCTATGTTAAACGCCCCAGCAACTCTCAACTTTCCCTGACCCAGGCTGTGGGCAGCACAGGCCACGTCTCTGATGGTGGGAGATGACAGAACAAGCAAGGGAAGGTCTCTGCGCTCACCTGGCCATCCCTGGCATCAACCTCCAAAGTGTTCCATTTACTCAGTTTCTGTTGGCTTCCTGAAATCTTGGACACTGCTTCCTAGACCAGAGGGAAACAAGTTTCTTTTAAAAATGGAAACATTACAATCCTTCTGACTCGCAAAAAAACAACAAAAAAATTACCATCAGATATGTTTGTGCAGCAAACTCATTCTTCCCTTTTTATAAAGCCACAAGAGATATAAAATATAGAACATCCAAGTACCACATGAAAAGGATGTCTGGATCTGTTAAAACATAAAGAAGGCTCTACCAGCCAAGGGCAAAAGTTTAGCAACAATAAAAGTGTCTTTTGGGTTTTTTTCTTTTAAATGCACAGAGAGAGGAAAAGAGTTTGTGGTCATGTTTTCCAGCTTTATGTATATTTGTCTATCATTTTAATATAAACAGGGTGTATTTATAAAGCCTAAAGAAATGGGAAACAGATTCACTGGTTTCTAAATGCCAAAAAGTCTCTTCAAGGATGATAAGCAATTAAAGAGGAAAGTCAATCAAACTTTTATGACACTTCTGACCAAGGGTTTTATTTTTATTGCACAAAATCCAATGTGACAACAGATATATACAGTAGCAGCACCCACCCGTCCTTCTGTTGTGAGGGGCCTGCCAGCATTCCCAGTAAAATCCCACTTCTGAGAGGAAAACAATGCTTAAATTCACGTACCCTTTGACAGAAGAGTTCTCAGCGCTTCTGAATACACTAATACACACAGGAAAGCATATAGAAATAGATACACATGTACAATTTCCATATGTATCCACAAATACTCTCTTAGAGCAATTCTCTGCACAGCCCCTGAGGAAACATGATCTGTTTTCTATAGCAAATGCTCAGGGGAGTCCAGAAATCCTTCAGTAGCCCTGAAAAAATTAAGCAGAAATGGAATAAAGTAGGAAAGCAGACAATGCAGCTGGTGCGTTATTTTGCACCAGTCCCAAATATTCAGCTTGCACAGTGGTACAGACAATTTTATATTGACAAGGCAGAACTTCAGTTGTCAGGTTTTGACAGGCCATTTTGGTAGTGAAGAAGGTTTGGCTTTTTCCTGGGAGAGGGGGAAGGGGGAGAGAAACGAAGGTGCTAATTAAAGACATAGAGTGTATTATGTGCCCATGGAAAGAGAATTAGAAAGTCTCGTTAATGGCTCTTTTGATAAAAAGTATCAAAAACCTGTGACTAAAATACAGTGCAGTGCAAGGGTCTGTGTATTATACAGAAGAGGAATGCTGCATACTCCAAAATGTAAGGTTCCTATCGAAAACAAGCAGTTACTGAAATTTTGAGTACAATTCACAAAGAATGTTTTAGGAGATGTGAAGTTTGCATCATTAAGCAACTGCAGCTTATACATCAAATAGCCAGGAAAAAAACAAAGCAGGATAGGGCCAGAGGAAAATTAGTAAGAAGCTTTTTGAGATAAAATATCTTTTTTAGTATGCTATTCTATTATTTATTTATTTATTAAAAACAAATTATTGTGATAACTCAATCAATGAGTACTGACCTGGAGAGCACAGACAGCCCCATTGTACCACCTGCAGTTGCGACACAAAACACACCCTCCCCCCTATACACCATAGCTTTACTGTAGTACATGGGAAAACAGGGGGGAGCAGAAACAAGGCTGCTTTCAGCTAGACTACATCGTACCATACTTGTACTACACAAAGGAGACTCTTTCTGTAGAACAAGTATAATGAGTAAAGGTCGGTTGTTAAGATCTGAATTCTTGTGGCGTTTCTCATCCCTGCCACAAACTAGGTAAGAGTAGACAGGAAAACACACTGAGCACTGAGCTCCTGAGGCCTGGCAGCTGGACCATCTGCATTGCAGCTCACCTTCCAGCTGACAGCACCCTGCTTGTCCTGACTGCTCCTACAGCACACAGGCACCACCACAACAAACTGCCTCCTGGCTCCGCAGGGGAAGTGAGGTCTGGGGTTTCTAACCCTTTCTTAAAGATAATTTTAAATGGGTCAGTCTACTTGCAGCGGCTTGGTTCAATAAGCTGTTAGGTTTTCCTCATCTCCTTCAGCTTACCAGCTCTTAGCATTTACCTGCCAGAATGCAAAGCCCCTCAATTTTTCCATCATCACTTGGGATGAGCATTCTCAAGGGATGGAAGTGTTTACATTTTGTTCAATTTTGGCACAGATGCTCCGAGCTCTATTTTATCTGTCAGATGAAATTCATCCTGGTGTAAATCCAGAGTAAATCCCAAGCAACTCCAGTAAGTCTCTGAAATAACTCTACAATTATAGAGCATGTAGGATTTGACCCTGAAATTGAAACAGGCTTTCCTTCCAGACAAGCTAAGCCCCAGTCCCTTCTCAGCCCATCAGTTAGAGCAGCCACCTGTGTGCTACCCACAGAAACCTAACAACTCATAGGCAGCAGAGCAGTGAGCCTCTGGCATAGTTTGCTGAAGACATGAACACATCAAAAAGGCAACAATGAGAGCAAAGGAACACAGGGTAGGGGATATGTTTTGTTGTCTTGGTTTTATTGTAGCTATGAGGGATTTTTGTTGGGGTTTTTTTGATGCAGGCTCACAACTCCCATTGCTCTGCGAGGGACGTGTTCATGTGCATCTGAGGACTGAAGAGCCCTCAGGAACAGCCAAGTTATCAAACAGATCATGTCCCACAGAGCTGTTCAAGTCAAAGCACTTCTACTCCATCCCTTGGTGCCAGCTTTGATTCAGGAAGGCAGAAAAAGTTAAATATAATGTGACGTGAAAAATACAGGGAGGTATCAGCTGATTCCTCAGCAGAACTGATAAAGCAGACTGTCTTTCCTCAAACACCAGGAGACTGCTCCCCATTAGGCAAGCAGAATTAATAATTCACATTGAGTAATCTGGAAAATTAGATCTCCTTCTGACTATGCCTGCAAGCAGCTTACAATTTGGTTTTATTCATTATTCTTGGAAACATCTATGAATAATTCTTGGTCCACTAGAATTGCTGTGGGAAGCAAATTCAGAAAGGGGAATGAGCACAGCTTTGGCCAATTCAGCCAACTTTTTTTGTTCAGATGCATGTAGCGGTCAGCTGAACGTATTGTCAATGCTCAAGTATTTGCTCAGCTCCCCAGCAACTGCTCCATTTTTTCCACTAAGAAGGTAAAACATATAACATTTTCATATTTGGTCTGAGGTACCATGACAAGATATAGTTATTTTCTATGCTTGTTTCAGGTTGCATTTAGCAAGAGGAGGGAGGTGGAAGAAGGTGGAGAAAAAGTAATTCATTTTGTGGAAGCCAAATCTGTTGTCATCTGACTGTCCTTGGTGTCCTCCTCGCAGAAGGGGCTTGCAAAGAGCAAAGCCAATCCCTGCTGGTCCCCACATCCCAGTTCTGCAGCCTGGAGTCAGCAGCACCAGCTGACGGGAAAAAAAAGAGGGAGGAGCCGGACAGCACTTTCAGAGCACCAGGATCTAAATGAATGGGTCACACATGAGACTTCACTCTGTGCCTGAAGTCCAGTCTAGAAACAGTACTTCAGCTGGCCTGATCCAGCTGACAGCATCTCCAGTCTTTGCTTGGTCAGGTCACCACTGCATTCTGCCTCTTCGCCCTGGGAGCTGGGTGAGCCTCACTCCTCCTGCACACACCAGAGGCACAGTGTTTTAATGCAGAACATGAGACAGCGCTCAAAACCAGTCTGAAGGTCCAGGAATCAAAAGAGCAAGTGAGAAGAATGGACCACCTCATGTCTACATATGATTCAGAGACTGGGTTTCTGGCCACAGATTAAGAAATACTGGGAGAGGGGGGAAACTACAGGCGGTACTTCTCTGAAAGTTTTGTAAAAGCCACATGCCAGTGATGAAGTACACACATTTGATTCCCTGTCCTTCCAAAGGATGAGAAGATCTCTCAAGGTCCTTCCTTGTCCTACATTTCTAGGATTTAAGAAACTGCCAGCAAAAAGGTTCTGGTTCTGGGCAATACAGAGCCAGTGGTGAATTGCATCATCCAACACTCTGATTTCACTAATGAAAACCAGCACAACCAGCACTACAGATGGAGTCAGCTGAATCCTGAACTTCCTTGCTTTTCTGGGATTAGTCAGACCCATAACAGACCTTTAAACATTTTTTTTCTTTGTGGTTAAATTTTTTATACCATGCTTATCATCCAGGGAGCTCCTAGAAATAATAGCAAACATGCATGCACGAGGGTCACACAACTGCTAAAATGTTAATGCAGTTTATTCTCTCTGGATTCTGCAGTTCTCCTGACCCAAGAAGTTCATACTTCTGCAAACAACAGTGGAGGAAAGTCTCTAGAACTCTACCAATTATTCTGAAATATTCTTCAACAAAGAGCTGATATATTTTCCATTAGTTGCAGAGATACAAAACTCTGGATATGCTAAAAACCAGACTGCTAATCTGGGAACTTGAGCACAGGCTAAGCCTTTCCCCAAAACATCTTGCATTTCTGCTGCTGAGCAGCTTTTGGTTTCAAGTCACCTGAAATCCTCAGCTTCCCATCAAGGTATGTTTCTGCTAAGAAGCAATGTCAGACACAGTAACAAACTGGAGCTTTTTGCTGGCTAGGAGGAACTGTGCTGATCATGCAAGTGTCTTCCCTGAATATAGACTGCCCGAGCAGCCAAATACATCCTCAGTGACGAGACCACTTTCCCTCTCCAATGCTTTCAGATGTGACGGTGATTAAGCAGAGGCTCCAGGAAACTCAGTGGAAGGTTTTCCATCAGTTTAAACAGTGACCTTCTCTTTCACCCCTCTCCCTGTCCCAGGCCCTTTTTCTCTTCATCTCCCTCCAAAGCCAGAGTCTCATTACTGGCTTCTGCAATGCCCTTTTCTGCAGAAATCCCTGTGCCATCCTTCTCTCAGCACCAGTGATGCCATTTGCTCCTGACACTCCCACTAAAGCACATGCAGACCAAGCTAAACTGCTTGGACTACTGAGCACCACCTCTTCAGGACCTTTATCACAGCATTTTATGAATCTGTCTCATTTTAACATTTATTAACAGTCAGGTTCAGAACTCACTTCTAGCCGTGTTTCTATCAACACAACAAAGGCACGAAGTCAGTTAAAAATTCCTCAAGTTTTACTCACAGCACACAAAATGAACAAAATGAACATTTGGCAATGTTTGTGCTGCCAAAATTAAAATTAGGCACCCAGTCTGCCCAGGCTCCACCTTCAGGCAACAGGGAAGGCTGGGATCATTGGATGGAAATGCTGAGTCCCTAAGCCAGGCTCTCATTCTGAAACCCCCTTTGGGAAAGGTCTATGCTTCCCATCAGCCTCATAAGGAAGGTTTGAAGCCAGCCACTGAAACTCCCTAAACCTACACACACACATTCCCCCCAAAGCTTCGTTTGTAACTTCCTACTTGCATCTTTACTAAACAAATTGAAATGGAGGGGTCAATTTCTGAGCCAAACAGTGCAAGGATCACTATTTCCTCCTAATGTGCAGCCTTCTAATCCTTCTGTTTTTTCAGCTGATAAAGTGAAATTATTTTGGTTTCCTAACAGAAGGAAAATGGAAAAATTAAACCAAAGCAGAAACTCACCATATAATTTTTTCCAGCAAATCAAAGCCATTTTTTTAAATTAAAAGTGTTTTGATGAAAAATTACAACCACTTTTCAGTGAAGTGGCTTTATAGCTTCTCTTAATCTAACAGAGACACCCACATAGAGGCTGCATTGTTTAACCAGCTGTAGCATCCCTCGTACAGTCCCACTCTGCAGAGCTCCTCGCTGAGCAGTGAAGATATTTATAGCCTGGATTCCCAGAAGGGAAATCTCCGAGGTGCCGCTAATTAGTTCTCCTAATGCACTGTTAATAAAAAGGGGAAACACAACTTATCTCGTGAACAACAGCTTTGTTGCTGTTTGTAACAGGAACTAGGATAACCCACAAGTGTTACTCAGGGAATGAATTCCACGGCCAACATGTGGATCTCCTCCAGGGGCTTCTCTTCAGGAGGAGGATCCAATTGCCACATTTGTGGGGAGCAGTAATGGCCACATTCAACCTGGAGCTGAGCTCTTGGCCACATTTCACCTCCACCCCAGGGGGAAGACTCATGCACCAGTGCCCTGTGCCTGGTTTCCACATAGGAAAAATCCAATGTTGGGGCAAGAAAGGAGCTCTGTTGCATCCAGGGTAGGAGCCCGGACAGACTGACAGTTCTCAGGAGAGAGCTGTGGCAAGTGCCATTGTGATTCCCTTTGGACTGGGCACTCTCACAGGTATTTGCACTGGGGAATTTATCATTGGAGTGAAATCCTATCTTTATTTCCAATAGCAGGTGACTTGTGACAACCCCACAGCAAGCCAAACTACATACACTTTCACTGAGAAACAAATAACAAGTCACAGTCTCAACAAGATGTGTAGAAAATATCATCCAATCATTACAAACTATCTGCTCAGGGATGCTTCAGAGTGATTACCTGCTGGAGAAACTGTGAATAGACAGTCAATAAACTAACACCTCTAATGCCACTACCCTCCTGGGCAAAAGTGGCAGATGGATTGGAACCTTTCACTATCCTGATCCATAAAGGCAAGAGCTCTTGCAAGTTTTCCAGTTCCTACACTAACCTATTTTAGTCCCAAACAGTCCCGTTTAAACGCCCACCACAAATCAGAGCTTTGCTGCCACTTTCTCTCAGCCCCCTACAGAATTAAGTGGCTGTTATCCAGTTGCCCCCCGCCCCTGCAGATACTATATATCTAACTCTTTAAAAGATGCAATGCCTCCTTGTTGATAAGAAGGCAATCATTAGCATGCTGCCATGGCTCAAAGTGCTAGCCTGTGCTCATCCTTTTACATCAAGTACAAATTCACGTGGGTGAGCATTTGGACAAGTACAAATAACAAGAGCTATGGAATAAGGAGTAAAAAGTCGAAAAGAAAGCAAGATAATAGCTAAACTCTTACAAGCTTGTAATGCTATTGCTAGAAGGTGTTAAAGATGGATTTGAAAAGCTTGCTTGTGTCTACACCTACCTACAATGTTGTCTGAGTTCTCTAGCTGCCAATTCAGATGAAATCACTGCTCATTCTATCTTCTCATGGACTGGATGACCAAAAGACAAGAAAATGTTGGTCTTCCTCACAACAGTAGTTTCTGTTTTCACAGGACTCGTATGTAAAAAGCTCTCAGGGGCACATTCTTGAAAGCTACTTTCCGCCATCATTTACATAAGCAAAATTCTGCTTGTAAAAAGGTCTGCAGACACTACTGGAGTCATTTTTCATCTCAATGTCACTGAAATGCTCCTCCATGGATTTCTTTAGTTTCTGTACCATCCTAAGTAGATACCAACCATCATCTTCATACAGTTAATGTCTGGATACAGGGAACAATAATAATCATACCCAACTGCAGGTGTTCAGGTCAGCATCAAATAAGTGTGCAGGATCTACTGGATTGGGTTTATGTGCTCTTTACTAATTGCAACCTGAAAATTCCACATTTGTTGGATTTTGTACATCAAATGTTATTCTTACTAACTACTTCCAAAATTAGATAGCTTTAAAAAAGGCAGAAACACAGCCTCGTTCCACTGGGTCATAACAAAAACATCAACTGTACTTGAAATATTCTGAGTTCACACTACCAGAAAAGCCTTCTGCATGCAGAGCCCATCTTTTCATCTCTGATCCATTTCTACCTCTCTATACTCTTGTGCCATCTGCCCCCTCTCAGCCTTCCTGAAACAGTCCTGGAAGTCTGCTAGAGCACCCAAAGTAGAAAAACCAGGCAGAACCAAAAAACAGTCTTCATGATGGGAAAAGTACTTCAGGGAAAATAATTTGGAATACCTTAAAAAAATTACCATTGTGATGTCTCAGTGCAATGGTTTTCACTTGCCGCATATTTAGGGTGGAGAGAAGAAGTCACTTGCGCCACACAAAAGGATGCCTTCTGTAATGCCTTCTATGTAATATGGTGAATAAAAATAATCATGATCTCCAATAAATTCAAGCCACATTCATGTTTGGCAGCTTTCCCATCATGCCAAGAATTTACCCAACGCCCCTTTTATTTATGATGAAACAGAAGTGACATAACACTTTGTCATGAAAGAATGCTGTAAATGATACTTTTTTAATTATATACACTGTTGTTCTTGAAACAACTCTCCAATAATTTATGTTTATAGTCCTACACACATGCTGCAGAAGTGGATATAAAATACAGCTGTGGTCAAAGACCACGTGATTCCAGTGTGACACTAGCTCAGCACTGGAAGAAAGAGGGAGCAGGAACTCCAACAGGTCCTTTTCCCCTACCTTCATTTTTGCAATGTTATTGAGGTGCAGGCCTAGCAAAAAACAGATGTTTTCAGTCAGTCAGGCTATGAAAAAGGAAAACACTGTGGGAGCTGAATGTGAACACTGGTGGATCTCCAGCAGATCGAGAGCAGAAGCAGAAAATGCTGATTTCTGCTGAAAATTTGGAGCAAGAGGAGAATACCTGCATATTATATTGCTCTTCCAGCACCTCAGAGCATCATTAGCAGCTAGTGATCCCTCTTACCTACAGTGACACCTTCACATTGCTTCAAGAGACTGAGATATCAATAACAGCAGCTAGGTCTGTCTATGCTTTCCACCTCATACTCATTTTCCCTAGCTCTTCAAATGTTGTTAAAGCAAATATTTATAGACTTCTGAACATTACTATTTCTACACTTTGCTGCAGCCAGCATAGACAAGAACACACCCAACACAATAGACAGAATTTGCTGCTATTTGGGGCCCTCAGAGAATATCTGGGTTTGCAGTGCAAACACAAATTAATTTCTCCTTCCCTTTCTCCTGGTCAGACTTTCCAATACAGCCACCAAGCTTTATTCCCTATGAATATAAACTCCAAAGCAATGATGGTCAAGTCCTTTGAATTTAGTATATAAAGGCATGAAGGATGTGAAAATGCATACATGCAAGAGCTTTAAGATACCACCAATTCTCTATTGACCTCAGCCAATTGATATAAGTGAATACATGGGAGCAGAGCAAATAGAGAGGACTAGCATTTCTGATTTGAGCTACCAAACTACACAGCCAATGAAAGATCAGGGTTACTGTGAATTGCGTCCATATACCAATTGCAAGGTAAAGATATTAAATAGATAAATGGGTAGTGATAAAAACAGAAATTGATGTGTGACTTCAGAGAATGGTGTGATAGGATCACTGAGAACTGTTTGCACATACGCAGGCTTTAAAGAACATAAAACGCAAAGGAGATGATCAAAGAAGAAAGGCTTCTGCAAAATGGACAAATATGTGTTCTGCTCTTTGCTTTTGCTGGTATTTATCACATACATATTTTTAATTTCCTGGTTGTGTGTCTCCCCCCTCCCACTACTTTCTACTTTTCACATTTATAAACCTAATACCTCAGTTCTTCCTGAAATTCAGAACCCTGCAGGATCCAAAAGTCTCCAGAGTTACAGACCAAGTCCAGTTCTGATCAAACACGATTAGTTTGGGGATCAAAGATGAATCCTCTGCGTCGCACTGAACAAAACATACAGCCCATAAATGATAAAAACTCTCTATCTCTACCCTCTGGTTTTATTTCATTACGCAAGTTTGGTCCACTCTTCTCCTTCAGATTTCCAACTTCCAAATAAAATCATCCTTTGAGTTCAGATGATTAGGAGAGCCAAAAGGCATTGTTTTAGTTTTTGCTACATTTAAAACCAGTTTGTTTTCCTTGAACCAGTCTGTCAAAGTCTTTTTGCAGTTCAGGCGTTATGTGAGAAACAGATTTGCCATTAAAATGCACAGTCGTGCCATCTGTATAAAAATGTATAGCACAGTAATGACATAGCCTTGCAAAATCATTAATAAAAAGAAAAAAACAGGAATGACTGACACTACTCAACTCGGGGAGGGGGGAGAATAGAGGGGAGAGACATTGACACCTTTGACTGACAAAGGGGGGGGAAGAGACAGCCCTGTGAAGAGAAACAGATTGATGCTTCTCCCGGATTCTTTGTCTTTCCTGACAGAGTATGGGCAGCAGCACAGGCCACCTACTTGCTGCGCTAACGCCTGCAGCACGTTAGGCCAAAAGCTTTGGTGAAGTTAGCTGAGAAAGATTTCCACTACATTTTCATTTATTTAGGGTATGCTAGAAAGAACTTATCATTAAATGCCTGCTTAGAAATCCCATTTCACTGGGAGCTGTTCCTCTGCACTGGCAAGGGGCCCCATGTTCAGTCCCTCTCTGCAGCTCTCCCCAGACAGGCTATTCCTGTCCCTCCACTGACAATACACCTGCTTGCAGTACCACTGATTCTGAGCCTTTATACTGTCCAGGCCAAGCCCTGATAGCTCTGACAGTCGACAGCTGCACTGCTTCCTATCCAGATTGCTACCTATATATCCCTACTTCTCTAGGGTCATCCAGCTTGCTCCAGAGCTCCCTGTTTGAGAAAAGCTGGGTGCCTCCCAGCATTAACTCCCAGGGAGAGGTAACATTATAATGGCCACATCCTTTGGGTTCCCCCTCACAGAGACTATACCGCGAGCTGAGGGAACAAGCAGCAACACTTGCAGCAGTAATGCAGAGTTCCTTCAGTGGCCTAGGAAAGGAGCACTGGCTGCCGGCATCCTTCACGTCACACCTGCTAGATACGATTTAGGTTCAGGGTTGACGTGTGTTGGTCCCACCTCACTCTGACAAGCCAGCAGGATACTGTGATTCACAGGGGGAGATGTGCGAGTCTTCCAAAAATATGCCCGGAAGGAAAGAACTGATGAGGGCATCTGAAAAAGATGCACATATGGTTTTTTTGATGGCTAAATAGCAACCAGTTCTCTAGACTTTTCCTCGGGTCACACAGGTGAACGTTTTCCTTAGGCTGAAGCCTTCTAAAAATATCATGGAAAAGATTCATTTTTGGCTATGTTGAGTTTCACAAGTGTCCCTTAAGCTTTGTTTACCCGTCATCTTGTCAACGTGGCATATGCATCTCTTCGCTATCAATTATGTGCTCCACCCTTTGCGTCTGGCTTAGTGCTGAGAGCCGACGGTAACCCACAGCCTCTAAACAGCCCTGGGTCGCAACCCAGGTCTTTTGCTGAATCTAATAACATGTGCTGAAAATGCAAAAGCATCAAAACAATAAAAGCCATAAGAACATCTTTACAAGGTATTTGCTAGCATTCACCCCAGGGGCTTCACTATCATTTGAGAGAAAACATTGTAATTGTGGTAGAATTATAGATTACAGTTTTACTCGGACTTCCTAAAGTTAACCTCTACCATTACAGGCCTAAATTTGGAAGAGTCCATTGTGCCACTTGGAAGAAAGCCACTAGTTCAGCACTAGCAACTTCAGTTGTATAAAAAGAACTTTTTTAATGATGATTCGTGTTTCATAAGCATTGCACTATTTTTAGAAATATGAGAAAGTAAAGTATGCCTCCTTTTAAATCTGGCTTTTACTGCACCCTGTAATTTATGGTGATATAATAAGTAATTTGAAAATAAAGATTTGAGACAACATTTTAGCATTAGTGTTTTTAAGACAAAACAAACATTCAAAATAAAACCTAAACCACAGCAATGAAATCTATCATTAAATGCCTACTTTCTGCTAAATTTGTAGTTATGGCAGCTTAAATCTCAAACGTTTGTTGTGACCTCTTGCAAAGTAAAAATAATCATATTATTCATTGTGGTTCAAGACCAATATAGGGTGTTATTTCATCCTAGCCTTAAGTATTCATGGAATTATATAGCGCATCTTTTGAAACTGTATTAATTACTCTTTGTTGAGTCCAAGTGACTGCTGGTTTTCAGAATGAAATGTGTATAACCTCATCGTGTTCACTTTATTTGTGAAGACTAGCAGTTTTTAGGCTCATTTATACATAATACATCAGATGTGACCTGTTTAATCAAAGTCTAAGTTCTTCTGAATTAGTATCTCTGTATGAGTTTCAGACACAAAGGCTTTTGAATGCTCATGGAAAAATCCAGACACACTTTTTCTCTTGTTCACTGTGTAAAAGCTGCTACTGTACTGTGGTGCCAAAACTCAGTGTTAGACTGCAGTGAGTAATACATGCCAAGCAGTTCAACCCAGTCCATTAACCCTCTCAGACAGCCCTTACATGACACCAAGTAGCACCTTAGATGTCCCTGTTTATCTCATAGGTATCTCTCTGGGAGAAGAGTCCCCTCTGCATGGGAACCAGCCCTGGGTTGGGATGTAGGAATATGGCATTTGAGCCTTAACAACATTTGTTCCTTGAATTGCAAAGCCACTTCCCTGCTTCCATTTCTGTTGTCACCCAGCATTAATGTCACTTGGGAATTACATGACTTGATCATAAAAAGTGTTCTCTTACCTTGGCTTTAGGAATGGAAATGTTATATTGAAAAGCTTTCCAGGAACTGCTACCTAAGAGTGCCAAGTGCTACATATTTGCAAGGCCAAGCACCCTAGGGGTTTGGCTTAACATTAGAAACCATCTTCAGTCAAAGAGGGGAATTTGCAGGTAGGGACGTCTACCAATTCTCTTCCTTTTAGAATTTCTGGAAAAGGTAACATTCAGAGAAGAAGAAATAGAAGAGATTTTGCATCAAAATCTTAAAATCCTTTGAGCTCCAGACTCAAACATCTAGTATTACTCCCTTCATTCTGCAAATCCACCACAGATGTGATTATGAACCATCCAAGCACAGTACCAAATCATGCCTGCATCCATGCATGAACTCTGACTGCATGAGCATCTGAGGGAGGGGGAAAGAAGGTTTTTCCTGTTAGAAATTTAAAGTACTTGACTGTGAGAAGCCAGAGACAACTGATCATATATTCTGGAGTGCAGCAAGAATCTGATCTACCAACCAGATCCAAAAGTGGCAAACAACCTCTAATTGTATAAGAAAGAGGTCAACAAACCAGAACTGGGTATCTAAACATCGAGGGCTTATGACCAAGTTCTACATAAGCAGAAAAGAACTTTAGGCTCAAAATTAATATTTAGCCATTGGAATCCTTCTCTGAATTCCAAAACATTCTGGGACTCTCATCAGAGCTGTCAATTGCTCACCTTGTCTGACATTCCAGAGCATCTAGACCTAGAAATCTAGATTCAGACTTTTAAGCCTTAAGATCCATCAGTCCGCCTCTCAAGCAGCAAGTGTGAGCTCTACAGCAAGAAAATGCAAAGATTGACATTCTCTCCGGGTTTACACCCATACCAGCTTGCTACTTCAGTGTGGCTTGGCAGGTGCAAACAAGAAGAGAGTTTAGCTCTTGCTCTTGATTTCCTGAGTTCCTAAAGCTTTTGTTGGTGTTATTTCAGACCAAGAAAAACATGCACATTTAGAGAGCGGGAAAAAAACTTCAATAATTATTGCTTTTTCAACCATTATGAGAATGACTTAATAAGCTGAAACTTTGTAATTATTGATCTTTAGTATGGTTTTTTGTCTTTACAACACAATATTTGTACCCATTTGTAATATTTACTTGGTTTTTAAATACCTTTTAAACATTGATATCACTGGCACTGAGTTTGGGTAGTTTTCTCCTGGTAACAATTTTTTCCATAACATTAATTTGCATTTTTGAAGACACTATAAAAGGAGAAGTGGAAAAGGAAAAGATGATAGAAATTCTGCTTTAATGGTAGCTGACAACTCCAAGCAAGATTAAAAACAAATGCTGTTGTGTGCTCACTTGAATATGAAATTCTCTGTTTGTGACGATCCCTCTCTGGAGGGCTGAACCCAGGAGGTGGGCACTTTGTGGGAGAAAACTTCACCAAATGCACAAATGGCTCTTACTGCACTTCTTAGCCCTGAGACAAATTCATTCTCAAGGTCCAATGAGAGCTTCAAGTTCGTCCCCACTGAAGCTGAGCTACTGATCTCTGTCTCTCTGGAAGAGCTAGGCTCAGGAAGGAGTAAGTGCAATAAATGGTGCTACACATAGACTGGTGTGACTTACGGAGATGGCAGTGCTAGCCCTCTTGCCAGCCTGAACAAGCAGCCTCGACAGAGGGAAGAGCAGGAGAGGAAGCAGCACTTTTAATCGAGGCAGCTGCACAAAAGCTTACAGATACCAGGTTGAAGCTAACCAAGTAGGAGAGCATCAGTCCTCCCCTTTCCCCGGTACATTAACATGTATGGAACACTTAAGGTTTGGGAGCAAGAGGCTAAGAGGTCTCTGTTCCTAATAGCTCTTTCCCATTCATATCCTTGAAATCTGTGGAACTCAATGTCTATAGCTGGTTTTCCTTTAACTAAATACAGCCTTTGGAGGGAGGAGGAAGGGAAACTCAAAAGTTTTACACAAGAGGGTGATGAACTTCACCAAAATGTGGATTTCATGAGGAAAAGAAATGGTTCCTTTCATTAACCAAAAATGTTATTTAAACTGTCTTTGTAGTAGTACTTATTGAACTGTGGGAAGACACAGGAAACTCTCAAACATATTGATATCATTTAAAAACAAATAGGGTGAACAGACAGGGAACTGATTCATTTTTAACTCTGATAGAAAAACAACTTCAAAAACATTGTAGATGTTCATGAAAATAGATTTTCATTTACTATCAAGCTCTAGAGGAAAAAAACCATACTTATTCTCTTTTGAGTCTCACATAACCTACTAATCCACAACATATCAAACACAAAGAAACAGTAAAATACATTCATAAACACAAGTGCCAATATGTATGTGTCTGAAAAAAGATAGCAATTTAAGACTCTTAAGTGGAACTGTTCCCCAAAGAATGTTATTAAAAACTGCTGCAAGGAACATAATGTTAGTAAACACCTTTATGATGAAATAATTGTGTGGAAGGCACTGTCACATAAGAACATGGACCTATAGCCAAGGACAATTGCTGTACTATGCTCAATTCATTTATGACACATGAGGTGTCAGGTTTATGTGTTTTGGCTGAGATTGGTGTGGATTTTCATTTTTTTTTAATTATTCCTACAAGGCTAATGGACTATAATATATTTTGCCAGAGACTGCATTCCCTAGCACATATTTTATAAAGAGGATGTACGATGTATTCAAGGCTTGCTTTCCCCATGAATCAATGAATCAACAAACATCTCCCTATTGTGTAAGATACTATTGTTTGGTTGTATTTAAGAAAAGATTATTTGTTCAGAGCATTGTGAAGTTATGGGAGGAGGAGGTGTGCTAGCCAAGGAATCCTTTTGTGATGATTCATGAAAACAGACAATCAGCAGACCAAAGACTTGCCATGGCACGGACAAGTTCACAGGTCGTTGGTTCCCAGCCTGCAGTGCACTTCAAGTCACCTCCCACACAGAATACAATGCAGAACAGAAACATTTCAAAGCACAGGGCTGCTGGAAGGATAGAGGTCTTTTCTACTTCTATGGCTCAAACTCAGCCAAGGAACATGAACCCTTGAGTTAATGTTGTTTAATGGCTGCATCATGCTGTACTTGCCTTAGATGAGTAGGGAGACCCAGAGGCAGAGTTTGCAGCTCTTGTACAAAATCCTTCATGCTGTGCTGTTCTCAAGCCTCAGGGTTCTCTACTATACTAATCGAAGCTGAACCACACATCATGCCAGGCTGTCAGCCCTTCCACTACCATGGCACAGATAATGAAAGCCCCTGTGACAGCTGGTTTTGCTCTGACCTGCACAGCAGGGCTGACTCCCTGGAAACCCAACAGCCTGCAGCTGAGATAGCAATGTCTAGGAGAAAATGCATTGTCCAGCTTTCAACCAAACCTGATCTGTATATCTCCAATCACAACTCACTTATTTCCACAGGTGAATTTGGTATCTGCCAGGTGTGTGCATCATCTATGACTATGCACTCCATTCACCCTGCAGCTGCCAGTTGTACAGGGTATGGATCATGGCATCACACATGAAGGCTTAGGAGCACATTTTGCAGTTTAGCCTCACCTCTGAAGGAGAGACCATTCACAACGTAACCATCCACTTCCTGGCAGCACATTGCCCCTCCCTCCTCTTTCCAGTGGCCTCTGTCTGCACTTGCTCCCTTAAAGTAGGCAAAGGACTGCTTTGGCTTTGAACTAGACACTTGCAGCTAAAATACTGCAGCAGACTCACCCGGTACATTTGCTGTAAGCTTCTTAGCTCTCCTTGTTTCAACACTGCCCTATTTCAGTCTTCATCTGTTTCCTCAAAGGGAGCAATGGAAGAGCAGGTCATGTAATCTCTATTCTGGTGACAGGGGATGCAGAAAACATATGCGTAGGTGAATGGTAACAAGCACAGGCTGCCTGCAAAAAGGACCATGCGAGGGCAGCAGGGCAATCAGCAATTAGACTCCTCCCTACAGGAGACCAGAATTCTGGGGGAAGAGAAACAAAAAGCTACGATCCTGGCCATGCACAAGGAAATGTAGAGTCCTACTGACACCAAGGAGCATCCCCCCAAGACATGGGGCACTCCCTGCCTCCATACCAACAACACTCCATGAGGCTAGCAGGGTAAAGCAAAGCACTGCATACTGGGATAGTCTTTGAAAACTGTAAATCACTTTTCTCTCTCAAAGTAATTTCAGTGCTATTGTGTAATACAGAGGGAGAAAAAAAAAAACCTTTTCTTTTCCACTAAACAGGCTTTCGCACCACCTACAACCCAGGATTAAACTTCAGAGGCAGTTACACAAAGAAGAGGTTTTCTGTAAAGAAATCAATCAATCATTCCTCAAGTGTGGGTACAGCACCTCCAAAAACCAGGCCGTTTCTCAGGTACATGAAGATATGAGATCTTTATTTAAACCACCCCCAACCTGTTTCACTCAAGCCTCAGAAAACTGTGACCTAAATGCCTTAAAAAAGAGCTTGGATTTCGATACTAGCCTCTCTGTGACTGAGACTACCACTCCTCAGCATCGCCAGTGCACCTTTCCTTTCAAAGTCTGTGTGAAAAGAGAAATCCCACCACCCATGTACAAGCCAGCCAGCTTTTACTGCATCAACTGCACCAGGGGCTATGGGGGTTGCTGTTACTTATAGCCATCTTACAGCTCCAACACTGAAAGTTACGGCTTTCAGGAATCTGAGCGCTCAGAAAGAGGGCCTTTGACTACTGCTGTCCCACTTCAGTTTCACTAACTTTCTTTTTTACATAGTTTAAAGCCCCTTGTTATAATTAACTGGCTGTAACAAAGCGATCCAAAGAAAAGCTAGTTCAAAATACTTATGAGCTTTTAGGACTCCACTGTTTTACAGGCACTGTCAGAGCTCCTGAACAGTCAGACCCCACTTTCATCTACGTTTTGTTACTTTTTATTGTACATACACAAGTGGAGCAGGCAGGACTGATCCATCAACCACTGCAGTCCGCTGTGGGTAACTGAAAATAATACCACCTTACCCAGAATAACTTCAGTCCTTCCCCATAACAGCACTCACACTCTTAAAAGTTTAATGGTACAGCGAGGCCAACAATTCAGGGAAATAATTTTATGGTTCAAACCGAACGATCAAATCAAAGCATTTCACATTGCATACATGTTATTTGGAAGTCTCTGCTGCACCGGATAGTCTCAAAGCAGAGAATGGGTTATAAACAGAGTGGTGACAACAGTGCCACTGTGGCTATTTTATCCTAAAGTGTAGCTCCAGCTCAGGGTTGGTGCTGGGTCAGACCAGGCCAGCTGCCCAAGCACGGGAAGCAGCAGCACACTACCACAAGCATGAGGAAGGAGTTCCACAGCTGCCCTCGCAGGGGTTTGCCCTCATTCTCCAGAGAAAACAGCAGACAGCTGTCAAAGCAGCTCTGGAAAACACCTGCAAATCCCCTCTTGGAGCAAGCACAGCCCCTTCGGGTGGCTTTGCAGCTCATCTGCTCTCCCAGCGGAGACCGAGTCCAAGCAGCAACGAACCACTGTATGTGCATCACACCTCAAACCTCTGTATCTGAAGCATGTCTCAAACCTCCACACTAACACACGTGGGAAAACCTGCACCGGTGGCAGACACTGCCCTGCCCTCGGGCTCTGTACCTGTTGCTTGACTGTGCCTGTGTCCAGGAGGGACGGCCTTTCCGCAGGTGCACAAGCTGCCCTACATCAGAGAGCCGTGAGCAGATGGTGATGTGCTCTGCCTTGTCCCTGCGCACAAAAACATTTTTATTATCAGGCACAGAGTGTTTGGAGGCTCAATATCTGCTGCTCTTTGCTCGTGGCTGCTGACAGAGGTGTCACTGGAGGGCTGTGATTTACCACCTTCATATTTATTTACATTTGTGTCTCAAGAAGAGTGGCAATTTGCCAGGTTTGGAAGTGCTTAATCGGATCTGATGGGCAGATTAATTAGTGCAGGTCACAGCACTACTTGCCTTCCAGGAACATTTCCTTTTTTATTTATTTTTTTGTCAAGGTAAAGCAGGAGGAGGTCAGTGCTGCCAGCGTGTTTTACACTTTACTGCTTTAAGTCTTCGTGGGTTTATTTCATTTCCCTGGGGTAAATGAACTTCGCTTTTATTTCTGCCACACCAGTATACTCCAAATAAAACAGTGCAGGCACACACAAAAATGGGATGCAGAAAGATGAAAACCTTATTTATTTCCCCCCTTCCTTCCATACTCTCTATAATAATCCTCTTCTCCCCTCTGCCACAGTAACTGCTTTCCACTATGATCCTCTTGGTATCTTTCTGTCTTTGAAGAAAACTGGTTTGGAGTACAGAGCATTTTCATGCACACATATATAGATACACAGACATTTATATATATACAGACATCTATTTTTATATATATGTATAAATAAATATATACATACAGAGTGAGAGGCAGACACCATAGCTGGCTAGCCATTATACCAGATTGAGCAATTATAAACTCAGCTGGATTATTCTTAATTTTCACCGGCCTGACTGAAATTTGAATGTGGCCCATTATGTATAGATTGACAAACCAGAGAACATTGAGATTAATTTTTTATGGCCACAGAATCATTTGCACTCCATAACCTTGGAAGTGACACGTTGCTAGTAATCAGGGACACACACTGTTGTCATGCCACCATGGTAAACGTGAAAGGACCTTTTGCATCTGTCACACCACAGAAGGCAGGAGTGGCATACGGAGAGCCAAAGCTCCCCAGGACACCACAGGGACTACACTACTTTTGGATAAAGGAGAAAAACATATTTCCCCAATTTTTCCCATTATAGAAAGGTGCTATTTGGAGCAAAAGAGGACGCAACCAGCATGGGGACCACACGCAGTCACAGCATCAGGCCTGAGAAAAGCCTGCACCACCTACCCTGGGGTTGCAGAGGACAGGATTTGTCCCTTTTTCCCTAGTACAGAGCACTGCTGTGCCTAAAACACTCGTTCACAACTTCTGAGGACAATTAGCAGCCAGCAGGCCTGAGACACCTCCGCACAAACAAGCAAGATACTGTGAAGTGAGCAGATCCAGCAGACTTTATGAAGATTTTCTAACTTTCTCTAAATACACTTGTTTTCCTTTCCTCTGGCACTCAGATTTATCACAGCACTGAGGGTAGGAAGAAACCATCTCCAAGACTGTCAAGTATCCAAGCCTGTGTGTCCACACAGGGTTTTATAGGTAGATGTGGGCTGTGCCCATAGCCTTCCAGAAGCGACCCCACAGTGAGCAGGTTGGCAGGAGGCTCCTGGCTGTCCTCAGCAAGAAGGCTGGCTTACAAGAGGGAAAAAACATTTGCAAACTCTTGGCCAGTGAAAAGAAAGACTGGGTAGGACTCCACAAGGCAATAAAGCTAAGCTGTTTAGGAAGGATATAAATGGACTGAGGTTTCTTTCTTTTTTGTTTTTTTTCTTTTTTACATGTTTTTAATGTATCCTCCCACTCTCACACACAGTTCCTGAGAGAAAAAGAAAGAAAAAGCCTTCCACAAAAAGAATGACCGTAGCTCTAGAGCCAAACCCCTATTCAATAAAACAAGCAGAGAGAATGTTTTCACGTTTCCCTATTTACCCTGACTCATTTTATTAAGTTGCAGATGATAATTTTTATGCTCATTTATGACCACGTTTCCAATACACGTGGCACCCTATAAAACCTACCACCACTGCACCCCACCCAGGGCTGTGCTCCAGCTTCTCATGCATTCTGCGATGACTGTAACAAGGCACAGCACTACTACTGCAGGTCAGGGTAAGTCAGTGTTTCCATTCAAATACTGGGTTGGATGAGTGTCCTAGGACACAGCTTCAGCTTTGAATTTAGCTGGGCTTTGGTTTCATACGTTCGGGCAAATTCACTTCCCTCCACCTTATTTTGATTAAATGAGGAGGAAGGAGCAAGAGGGAGAATCTGTGCCATCCATTTGAACACATCTTTGTCTTTCATTATCTCCAAGGGTCCCACTGCAGTGGGACACGTGGTTACAAGGTCCCAGTTTCTCTCCAGCAACATCCCTCATGAATGTCCAGTTTCCCACTGCTGAAGTGAATGCCACAGTTCAGGTCAGGGCCACGTCCCCTTTTTGCAACAGCGATTTATAACCACAAAGCTTACACCTGTAATTTTAAACCTATGTTTGAACTGTGGGCAAAAGTCAAGTATCCTTGTCTGTCATTGCTTTTGTGTGCAGTCAAGTCACAGAACAGGCAGCCACATCCTCACCATTTTCTCAAGAGAAGGAAAAGAACGGACATTGCAGGTACAGCTGGCAAGATGCGCCCTGCCCTATATAAAAGAAAGCAAGTTCTCAGCTATTTTCAGTGACAGCGAAGTTTCTTAGTCCTCTGGCTAGGAGGAAAACCTTCCAAGTGGGGACATTAAGACCTGACTGCTGGCTCAAGCTGCTGGAATGCTCCAACAGTAGTGAGCAGAGATTTAAGACTGCTGAGGTGAGCAGCTCCAGAGAGGACGCCTTCAGCACCTGAGCGGGGGGAAGCTCAGCATTCAGGAGCCTCAACTCAGAGCGGCACCAACCACCAAGCGAGCCTCAACTCCTCGACAGGACTTGCCCAGGAGCCGGCAGCTCAGCTGACGCGATCAGCTGACTCACAGGGGGCGGAGCCAGAAGCAGCGGCACCAGCCCTGGCTGGTTAAAAACCTGCCCCAGGGGGCGGGAGCGACCAGGGTGGGTCGAGGCAGTTGGTGTGGGCAGCGAGTGCGGTTTGGAGCACTCGCCTTATGACCAGGGCCCGGTCTGGGAGCTCTGCTCTGGCTGCCCCGGCGGTGGCCACGGCAGGCACCCCGGCAGAGCCGATGAGAGGGGAGGCTGCAGTGCAGAGCTCGGGGTGTAGAGAGTACCTGCACTGGCCTCGGGAGGAGAGGGTGTGCAATGGGCAGGGCTGCACCCGGTGCGCCCTGGTGGAGGTCCTCCTG
>JANHGB010012283.1:51112-67687 GCA_026283785.1 Coracopsis vasa | reverse complement strand
TTGTGTTTGCAGATACGCTTCTTGAAACTGATAATATGATTTTTAACAATTAAATACCTTAAATAACATAAAAATTAAAATTGCATTATTTTTTAAAAGTTAAGTCAAGCACACCTACCTTTCAGGTCAAAACCAAGTGAACTTTTTAGCTCTCAGAAGAATTTTGTAGGTACTTTGTTCTTACCAACAAATAGGATATAGGCATATGTTAACTGATGTTTGTTATATCGCATGCTTTGGTTTTTTGAGTGTCTGGTTTTGCTCATGAAGCATGAGAACTTCATGTGGTAGTCTTCAAAGTGTGCAAAATACAGGAGTACTACATGCAGTGTTTATACTTAAGTGTTCGTACTAGAGCTGATGGTATTGCTTGAAATTAAAGTTATCTGGTGCTTTTATGTGAAAGATCACTTTTTAGATGCTTATAACTTTGTCAAATTTTAACCTTTTGGACTGATGTTTTCTATGTTTAATCTGTGCCTGACGATGAAAATTTATGTCCATAAATTTTGGGGAATTTTTTTTTCAGAATATGGCTTTTGTTGCTTCCATAGAATGGAATCTGGAATCTGTTTATTTATTTATTTATGTTTACAAGTTAGGAAAACACATCTGAAAAGAACATACACTAAACGCAGAGTGAAACATGCTTAGGAAATACCAGATTTAAATCTTCCTGCATAACTTGGATTCAGTAGTTTACATGGAGTGAGTGATAGAGGAATCAGCTATATACTGTAGAGGATAAAAATAAATACTGAACACTCAAATACTAAATGAAGAAGTGTTATGGAGAAAAACAATGGTCCAGTAATGTAATCAGAGACTTGCAGCCTATGCAGTATGCAAAGAGAGTTACCTGAGGTTGCACTGTAACTTTTCTTTGGCTGTGTCCACAGTCTAATCAACTTTTTTTAACTGAGTAATTTTATTAGATATAATAAACCTAAATGAACATAGAGGATTATTCTCTGGTTCCAGTTTTGGGGTTCTGTAGAAATACCAACAAGAAATAGCTCTCATTGTCACTTTGTTTTATGCAGTACAATTAGTCCTTGCTGGTATATAAACCTGAAACGATTGTTTGGATATAGTGAAATATTTTCTATTTCTCTCTTTGTTGTAATGCATACCGGAGCTTTTTCATAGTTATATTAATTAATCTGTAGTTGTCAGTAAGGTGTCCTGTACTGGATTTCATTTATTTCATTTCAGCTTTTGTATATCCCACTGCTGTTATACTTGCAACAAACAAAGGAGGTGATTGATTCATAGTTAAAAGACTGCATTTACATTGAAGTGTAACATGGAATATTCTGTTGGCTTATAGATGGGAGAGAATAAGTGGTTTATATGTAGTTATCAAGTGTATAAAAACTTGGAATTCTTGAGCATTGTGTTATGATTTCTATACCTTGAACATGGTATAAAGAGCTGTCTTACACCTGCCAAATATCTGAATGCAGACACTGTGTTTACAGCTAAGTACTAATACTACAATGGTAGTTCAGAAAATACTACACCTTTGCAACTTCTCTTCATCACTTTGGAGGCCCTTGATGGTAGAGGATGCTGCTGCTGCAGAGGCGGATCTGCCTGCAACAGACTGGCTGGGGTACGTGCCTGAGCCTCTGAGTGCTGGGAGCAGGAATGGGTACCTGTCTCACTGCTTCTGCCTTTTTCCTTTCCTCAGCCTGTATATTTTTACAGGAGCACCAAAATACAGGATTTTGGTAAACATGTGTGTTCTAAATCCATGTGAAATTTTAGATTTTTTTTAATAAAGTTGTTTAATTATGAATAAAGAGAAAGTATTGCTAGCAGTCATCTGTAGTTGTGCCTGCTCACACAAAAGAAGCTGCCCACAAGCAAGGTCAGACTCCCATCAAGAAAACAAGATTTGGCAAAAGGCAGCATGAGATAAGCAGAATCAGTTTCTGTGATTGCCAGAAGCAGAAGTTCCTTAAAGAGAATTTTAAGTTCATGTGCCTGTAAGTACAGTAAGAGAGGAAGTCAGATCCCCAGTTCTCAATAGCCAAACCATCTCTCTAACATGTCACTTCTGTGGATATGAGAATGTAACTGAGGAAAATACTAGAGGTGGTTGGTATAATTGTTTTAAGCCACTTTTAATGTTTCCCTCCAGCAACCTCCTGATCCAGTGAAATGCAGGAGGGAGCTCCACATGAGGTAATTCATGTTGCTTATATAGGGAACATAACTGCCCTACTTGAAACAGAAGGGATAGGAGTCTTGTACACGTCCTGTTACTAGCATCCATAAGGTATGAAATTCTCTCTTCAAACCTTGCAGCTAATTCAGACACACTTCCAGTATTGACAGGTGGTGGAAACAGCACTAATGCACTTGCAAACATCCAGGACATCTGTGCCACCCCTAAACTTTAACTCTCTGGACAGATGGCTAACAGATCTGTGGCAGCATTGGCTGTTGATTGTCACAGGGTTGCTGAGCCGTTATCAGTCCTCTTCTGATCACTGCTAATATATGTGAGGTAAACCCTTTGTACAGCCTCATGAAAGTGTCCTTTCTTACTTGAAGGTTTTGGCCTCAGTGCATGTCACTCTGTTTCCATCTGCGACATGGTCACACAAGCACAGCTTGTTTCTGTCTCCTCTCTCAGTTGCTCTGAGCTCAAGGTGTATCTGCCCTCAGACTAGCATCTGAGGCTTGTCAACCTTATATGGTTGTTGTTGGGGCAGAAGCAAAGAAAAGCAGCATTGACTTCATAAGAAGCAGCAGTGTTTGGTTCTAGTAATTGGGGAGGGTAGGATTAGATTTCCCTAACATGAAGCAGTTTATACCATTCAGCTGTAACCTGTTGTCAGGAAATGGATTTTGCAGATCCAGACCATGTCTTCCTACGATTGCAAGACCAAATGGACAAGTTGTCCTGGAACATACTGTGAGTGTACTTGGGAGGTAGTGCAGTGTCTTGTGGGGCTACAAAATCAGATATGACTGCAGTGGGCTGTAGAGCTTGTCATGGCTGGTGCCCATAGCTCAGCCTTGCAAGATGAAATGATACTATACCAGCAAGGGGAAATGCAGGTTCTTATCTTACAGCTAGCACGCAGAACTGGTGGTGGTAGAAATGCTTTAGGAATTATAAATTTTTTTTTTGTGGGTTCAGGAGATCTTAAAAATAAGACAAAAAGCTTTTATTTTTCCCCCCAGCCAGTGTGAACTTTATCTGCAGTGGAGTCTGAAATCCAACACCCTACAGTATTGTGTTTCCTTATAGGGAAACAACTTCCTTACCAGTCTTGATAAGAGTCAAATAACCTCCTGTATTCTAAAAGCAATGTTCACAACTGGCTTCTAATTTCAAAGCCAAGATCTTATTTCCTATGAAGACTATCAAGCTGCATCAGCTGAAATTGTTATAAGAAGACACAGAAGTAATCTGCGCCCTCTGAAGATGAGATGTTGCAGTGTGAAATCTGATTTTATGTTCCAAAGATGCCAGCTGCATAGCAGGCATTGTAAATTGTAGGAGGAGTTGCAGTGTAACAGCTGATACATTTTTGGGTCACATACATCCTTTAAAGTTGATAAAATTCTAATGACTTACTGCAATAATACCGCCTCCCTCTCCCCCTTTTTTGGCCTGGATGCTGTGCAGCCATCACAGCTGCTGTGATAGTCATCACAGAGTGAGTAATGAATGCGGTGCAGCAGGAGTGGGCCTTGCCCAGATGGTGGCACAGAAAGTTGGAACTCCTCCCATGTGAGCACTGACTGCACCTGGCCTTCTCTGCCTTTCCTGAAAGGATCTGTATAGGTTGTCAAGGCTGAAGTCATTTCAGTTTATGAGTTTATGACACAGATTTGTTGGCTCATGGGGTTTTTTTGGTCTGCCTGCTGTGTCTGGTAACATTTTTGCCTCACAAGTGTGAGGAGTTTCTATCAAATATGTATCTATATAAGTTATGCACTGGGCATGGGGTATGTATCTATATGAGTTATGCCCTGGGTTTGGCAAGTGTAATACGGCTTCACGGTTTTGCCTAAAAGAAACTGTGTGCAATTTTATCATAGAAAACAAACAACCTACAGCTGGAGGCTGAAACAGCTGCACTCTATTTCTGCAACAGTCATGGAGAGAAGGTTGTACAAAACTTCCTGTGTAAACCAGTATTATTTTGGTGAATTTGAGTTGTATTGTGAATAATGATCTTGGTAATCCACTCCACATCATTCTGGCTCTGTGTGTAGCTTCTGAACAGAGGAAGGAGAGTTTCAAGACTGGGAAAAATAGCAGTGCAAGATTTAGTAAGGATGGGTAGCAGTTGTGAAAGATTAATGAAAGCAGAAAGTGTACAAGTGAAAAAAAAACCCTTAAAATTAGCTAGGGGTATGGGGTTGAACCCTCATGGCATGTGTGCAGCCAGGTTTGCAATGGCAAAGAAACACGCATGTTTGTACTGTGTGTCTATCAGATTATTTCTCCTTTTCTTCCTTTTAGTCCACTGTAACTCTTGAACCTATTGGCTGCAAAATTTAACAGAGAATAAGATGTCTCAGATGTACTAAGCTCCTACAAATCCAACAAAAATCAGCAGCTGGGCACAGGAGAGCAGCCTGATTAGTGCTCCCCACTGAGAAAAGGCAGCTACATCTTGGCTCCCAGTTGCCTCTGCTGAGCATCGGCCAGCTGGTCAATGAGCACATGCATCCTGCACTGGCCAGTCAGATGACACACATGTAGCTGTGAAAACATCATGGCCTATATGTCACTTGTCTGGCTGAACAGAGTGCTCACGAATAAGTGCGTTAAGAAAAACAGGACACATCTATAGGAAACCAGGCATCGCATTTCCAGTGGCTCATGTAACAGCATGTTGCTTTAGTAGTAATCAAGATGTGATATTTTACCTCTTGCCAAATAATGTGTGCTTAGAAAGCTTCTAGATGTGTAATCCTGAGAACCTCATGGTCAAGTCGCACATGATGGGTGAGGCTCTGAAAGTACTGCTGGAGCTCCTGCTCTGGTTTGAAGGAGGAGGAGCAGTCATTGTGTCCTAGGTGCAGTGATATCACCGAATTTATGCATGGTGCATTTCACTTTTCATAAAAGAAAATTATTTATTAGACATGAAGTGATATGAAATATTTAAATTTTTTTGCCACCTCTTTGTGGAGGTGCTGCCAAAGGAAAGGTGAAGTGGAGGAAAATGCAGTAAATATTGCCATTAGCAATCAAACTTGCTTTTTGTTTTTTATTGGGAGTGTAGGTTCTTCTATTAAGATCTCATTTTTGTAACTTTTAATATATCCTCTATAATTTTTATTTGAATGAAAGTGTAAAATTTTGGCCAGCGTATTTTTGAGAAAATGCACTTTGCATTTTAGTACACTGGTACAACTATTCTGTGTAGCCACTCTTTGTGGCACTTTGTAATTCAGTTTACCCAGGTAAACATTTCTTAATAAAAGAGTATATTGGTCATGGTAAGATGAATTTAATGAAGAGAATGGAGGGGGGGAACCCTTAATAAACCTATAAATTCTCTGAAGAACTGAGAGGGAACCATAATCTGTGAGGACTTCCAAAGCAATGGCACTTCTGTCACTGCCACTGGTTCAGTGGCACATTGACAACATGCATTATCAGTGTGATGTTCCTGTGTTTGTGCTGAAATACCAGTTCCTAAAATTGGTGTAGTGCATGTTCCAGTTGCTGTTGTGGGTTGAATCTGAGAATCTGTCTTGTGCTGGAGAGAGGGAGCAAACCTGATGCTCACTGCAAAGGCTGTGGAGACTCCTGCCCCCATCCCAGCCCCCTGCTATGGGGACAGTACTCATTAGTCTGCTCTCTCCTGGGTCTTCATAATGATCACACAGCTGATGGTGATCCTTATTGCTGTGGTCGTATGACGGAGATGCGATCTGGGAAATGATGCCATTGATGTCAGCTTTTCTCGGCAGTTAGGAGATTATTACGAAACACTTGGGAATATCTGTGTAAATACACAGGAAATTGCTCCCTTGAATATCTTTTAAAACTAGTACGGGAGCGAACAAGAACTTACTTTGGCTTGCAGATTATTAATGATATTTCAATTGACATATGCATAAATTTAAGTATTACATGAAATATAAATGCAGTTGATTTTATGATAACTTGTCTTATGTTGTAAGTTGGAAAACATGCTTTATGTTAATCATATATATGTGTGAACAGGACTAAACATACTGATGATTAACATACTTAACCTGAGTGAGAGGTGGTTTGCTTTCATGTATATGCCATGCAGTGATGTATTTCAAACTACAAACTATTGTAAAATTAAAACCATCAGTTTCTGCAGAATGTTGGCACCAGTAGGATATACTGTTAATGATGGGACTCAAATATTTTTACAATGGAAAGACTGTGGTTTGATACCTGTAGCACTCTATAGATATGGCTGCATTTTTCACAGTTCAGCTTTGAGAGTGTTCGAAAAATGCCATATGATGAAAAACAAAAATCTGACTTTACAAGTGCTATAGTTGCCTATGTTTACCCATTACTTTATTGGGAAAACCAGCATGTAGTGAAACAATTGTTTAGCAGAATTTTCACATTGTAATTTTCAAATTCATTTAGCAAAGACTTGAAATCAATAGAAATGGATGACTGAAGGAGAGTAAAATTGAACAGAAAGTGCCCTCCCATTATTTGGTCATGAGCTACTCTATATTTATATCCACGATGAGTGAGTGTCTGATCTTTCCGTAAGACAAATGAACAAAAGTCTACAAGCAGTATGTGTAGCATGTTGTCACCTCTGCACTTAAGGAGGTTTTGAAGATTCATTTGTTTTCTGTGTTAATGGTAAATAAACGTGCTGAAGCATTGATGGTGGGGCTTGGGGGATGGGGTTTAAGAAGAAGCCATAACCTTGACAGTTGCTTTTTTCCACAATAGAAAAGATGATTTCATGTTTACAATCATGCTCACATTTGGCTAACAGCATTGTAGAGTCAAATATCCAAAGGTCTCATTCAGTTAGATCTTCTCTATTTGCATTTTAACTCTTTTTGACATTTTACATTGTTGTTTTTGATCATCACTGTAAATTTCATTAACTTCTCATTCACTAAGCAGTGATCCCCCAAACCACGGTTATGTGATATTGTGCTACATAATAGGCTTTAAAATTCTTCAAACATAAGTTTATAGCAATGAGTGGAGGTAAAAGAATATGAATAAAGATATTCTGTGTGGAAGTTGATTTAGGCTGACAAAAGTCATACTATGTAATTATCCTAATTGGAAACAGTACCAGAAAACCAGCTAGGCAAAGGGCATTACTAGAAAGGGATGTGGAAAGGACTTTTTTTATGTTAGGACAGCAGGAGCAAGTGTGACTGAAAGCAACAGAAAATCTGCATGAGGCTGGCAAATATGTTTGTTTGTGGTAAGATACTGAAAGAAGGGCTGTGCTCTGAAATGATGCTCCCTTTGCTCCAGCTCCTGTTTTGACTTACAAGTTTGTCTTTTGTGAAGTACTATATTTCTTTGTGCATAGTGGGGAATGGAGGAGAAATGTAACAGTATCAAAAGCTCACACAGTTGAGTAGAGCCTAACAACATTAACTATAAGCTATTTAAAATCTGCTTTATCTTTGAAGAATTATGTTATTAAATAGTAAAGAACAAACACAATGAGAAATTTGAAATTGGTACTCAAATCACTGTCAAGTGAAGCTGTCAGGAAAACTGTGGGCCTCACTTTGATTTCCTATTAGAAACAGCTGGAAGAAATTGTTATCAACCTCCACTACTTCACTGATGTAAAACAAATAGGGAAGAGCAAAACAGACACAATCTTTGTAGGCTTTCCTGTGTAGGAAGGCAGAGGTCAGTAAACTGATGCTCTGTGAGCTGATACTCTGGGTTACTCTTTAGCAACTTCCTTGCATTAAGTAAGTTCTTGAATTTGTCTCTGGCACAAATTAATGAATTAGTTTTTCCTGTAAGTGTTGATATATCGAACAACACTGATAACAAGGTAAAGGGAGACTATATATACTGAGACACTCTTTATTTGTATATTTGAAAGATCAGTGCTTTTTTGAACCTCAAAGAGATTTAGCTTAAAGCAAAAGCATCAGGGAAAGAGCTAGATACACAGAAAGAGAGATAAATGGCAGGAAACTGAAACCAAACTAAATCAAACCCACCCAGCCTCCCCACCAAACAGACAGAAAACCCACTCTAACCCAAACAACCCCGGTATGAAGGGAAGGAAAAAACTGAAACCACCCTATGTCTTAAATCTGTGTTTATTTTAAAGGTTTTTTAAAAATTAAGTTTTAGATTTTTTTTTCAACCTTTCTTGGTGTGGAAGAAATAAATCTTAGTTGGGTATCACAGTTTGAAGAGATGTATTGTAAATTGTATTGGCAATATTTTCTAAGAGAATGTAATTTTAGATGAACCTAAAGAATGACAGTCAACCATTTAATTGGCATTGTGTGCAAGACGGAATGTACACACTAAAGGTTACCTTGAGGTCTGCAGCTATAATTACCATTGACCAAAACAGACTTCTCTTTTAATCAGCCTCCTGAGAAATGATGTTGCAAGGTTAAAGGATTACCATTTTTCAAGAAAGATGTCAATAAGGAATGAGAACTGCTTGCAATTTTACAGCCTGTCTTGTGTCTGCTATGCTTGAAATCTGATAGAGTGCGACCCCTTAAGTATGAAAAAGAACTGTATTCAATACACACTCCTACATTGCCCACACTCCTACAAAAACCCAAACCCAAACAAACCCAAAAAGGAGGGAGATTTTTAAATGTGTGAAGACATTCAAGTATCTTTTAAATACCTGTAAGACTTGATCAGTTCTAGTGAGGGTTTTTTTAAATGTAAAATTCTAAAGAACTGAAATGGAAAAAAGAAGCTGGAAGTGCAGGAGTATCCCTTGATGCAGAATTGGATATAGTGGCGGCTGAGACAATTTGGGGTGCTGAATTCACAGCTGGATAAATTTAGAAGGAGACAGGTCATGGCAACTCTTATGTCCTTAACAAAGGCTTTTTAGGTCTAAAATGTGCTTCCCTCCTTTCATGGGCATTCACATTTGGTTAGGATACATAGGCTTGAGAAAATACATACTGTGACAAATGTCCTGTGCAGTCTGACCATAAAAATACAGTTAAAAGCATGTGCATAAAGACAGTTACTTCTACATTGAATACAGGGCATTAGGAAGAAAAATGTTGGAGATCCTTCCACCTTCATGTAACTGTAACCATAGGCACTGTGCACATGGGATCTCTGACAACTTTTGTTACTGAACTGAAAACCCTTTAACTGGCTCCTAGACAATTTTGTGACATGACTTAATTCACATAAAATGGACAAATCTAAACATCATCTGAAATAAGGCTGCATCTTCTTTCTTTCTGTGCCTTTTTTTGTTTTCATACCATACCTTGGGATAATGAGCGTGATGGTTATCTGCAAGTGGAAAACATGGCAAAGAAGAGGCATGTTAACACCATGTGCTGAAACCCTTTCTGCTCCTTCCAGGGAAGCTGTGGCATGTGAATTCTGGAGCAGCAGATTTGCTTTTAGGCTCTGGCATCCCCCTTGCAGTGTTCAGATTCAGGTTCCCCAGCAGGCAGGGGTTGTGCTATGCCACCATGTGAAAAGCAGGCTGCTGCAGCACTTGTTGCCACTGCTCAAGAAACCTGCATCTGCCCTTTCGTTATTGCTGTCACCCTTCCCTTCATGTCACCTCCTTCCATGTGCAGACAATGTGTGTGGTTTTATCCACTTTCCGCAGAGGGATAATCTAACAGCTAGATAGTGTGGATCAGGAGTTGGGTCTACTGTGACCTGTTCGTGCAGCAATTAGCACAGTGAGGCCTCAGATCAGTGTAACAACTGCTATCTTGGTGGAGACCGAACGCTTTGCTGTGGATCTCCAGAATTAAAAGCACAGCCTCTGTGTGACTCTCAAGAGTTAAGTGCAGTAGCTGTCAGGCTCACATCCTTGTCACATGGAGGGGCAGTGCAGCTGAGTGATGGGCTGCATTCCTGAAGGCACACAACAATAGCAGACACCTAAGGAGCTGCTACAAGGGGTTGAACAAAGGAAAGTGCAACTACTGCAGATTTATTTATCTGCAGTGTGGGAGAGGTATGGGTCCTTGCACTTTCACCCTCAATACATAGGCTGTACTCAACCTGCCTCTGTCTAATTTGGTTAGCATCTCAGTGATTCTGAAGTTACTTTCCTTTATCCCCATCTGATTTTCAAATCCACTGCAAGATTCAGGATGTGATAAGGAAGGATCTTAATGTTCACAATGAGCTCAGCTTTCCAACTTTCAGCAAGCTAGAAATACGTATTTAAGACAAAACATGGAAGTCCAACAAATTATCAGTGAATGCCCGTGTTCTCTTTTTCAGGAAGTACGCTTTGGCTTACACATCCCTTTCAATACAGTGTTCCCCAGCAGTCTTGCTGTGGACAGTTTGAAAGTGATTACCTTGGTAACGCCACTTCCCATGGCCAAAAAAGCTTCAGACAGCTTGTCTTAGTATTGCCTTTGTGCTCAGTGCTCTTAACAATTACAGTGTAAGTCCCTAATTATCCTGCTTCACAACAACTTTGCTTCTCCCCTGCTGGAGCGCTTGAAAGGGTGCAGTAAGTAGAATAAAGCAAGGATTTACATCTCAAACTTGTTCAAAATCAAGTCCTGATGACAAATTGAAATGCATTATGAAAGAAAAATGTTTTGATTATCAATTTCCTGCTGCTACATCCTCCTGTTTAACATTAGTGTACACACACACACATACACACACTCTTCCTTTAAATCTCAGATGGGAACGTGAGCACGATGCCAATTAAGAGCATAATGCTAGAACTACTAGACCCAAAAAAGGTGTGGCTAAGTGAGAGCAAGATGAAGTGGTCATTTGGTTTTGTTTTCTGAATTCCTTTCTTGGTCTTGTTTCCAGGTGTTGAGTGTCCAAAACTGTACGGAGGTCAAAGAAACTGCTTGATGCTCCTGAAAATCAGGTATTAGTTATTCTGCTGCAACCTGTTCCAAATACTGCTGTCCTGCCTGTGTGAAGGCAATGAATGTCTTACAGAGAGTCTGACAAATGTCCATGTGTCCCAGGACTGAAAAGCTACAGTTCCACATGCAAAGCTGTTAAGGTGAGGAGAGTTTGTCATCTTTAGCTCAGAGGCAGCAGTGGGATGCAACATGCTGCTTCCAGTGCTGTCTTATCCTGTTTCAAGGGCTGACATCAGACACTTTCTTAACTTAGTTTTGAGACTGTTGTAATTGCTTTGCAATTGAATTGAAGGGCTTGCTGAATTAATAAAAACAAACAAACCCCATATTGAAGTAGCTCTTACAACTGAGGAAAATGCTTCTGTATGCTATAGACCTTGATGTCCCTTCACATTTAAATGAGTGTAGCAGAACACAGATTTGTGTTTTGGGATCTGCTGGAGATATTCCTTGTAGAGAGAAAGCAGGAACCTTTTGTTAGCATGGGATTGTACTGTTTACATAGGTAATGTCTAGTATTATGACAAAAAATTCTGTTAGCATTTGTTAGAAAAAATCCTGCTTGTCTTTACATTATTTGGAAGGCATATATCTCTGTTAGGGAAGCAAAGTGACTATTAAATGCTTCTTTTGTTGTTGATGGAAATTCCACGTTCAATTGTGATGTGTCAAGTATGAATGTAAAAGATCTGCCATTTCACAATGGCTGTCTACAATACATCCTGATGACAGTGAAGCCAAATTAATTTGCTGCATGTCGGTCAATATTTGCAATTGTTTAGAGAGTTTCTTTGATGGACGTTTATATAAATAGTGGTTCATTGTCCTTTAAGTGGATGTCACCTCCTGAGAGACATAATCTCCCAGGGGGAAAAAACAATCATGGCAAACCTATCATCAGTCCATAAACTGAGGGACATTCATTTTCTTTTTGTTTCACTGTGAATACCTATTCTGTGTGCGCGACACTGGTGGGTTTTTTTTCACTTTCTGTAATGTACGATTGCAGATGTCTAGTTTGTGCTTTCCCATCAGAGTTTGGGACAGTTGCATTTCACACATCAAATCCTTCATACAAAGCAGAAAGAGACATTTATATAGTTGGGGCTTTTTTGTGCACAATTGTCATCCGAAATTAACAGTTATCTTTCCCCCTCTCGTCCCCACCCCGTGAAATACAAAGTCAAAATTTAAAATCAAGACTAATCTAAGATCAAGTTAAAATGGTAAGGTACTAAATCTTTCTGTAAAATTCAAGAACTTATATGGACTTGGACTAATTCACAATTGTAGTTCACAGCTCAGATATGGTATGAAAGGGCTACCAGTATATTTAGCTCATCCTTAGCAGTTTCCCTGTCTTCTGAAGTCTTCTGCCGAGCCCTTCTATAGTGCTGACAAGAGCCATCTGTGCTTTTTCTCTTCTGTAACCCAGGCATCTGTAAATCACTGGGCTGTTCAGTATTAAAACCTGCTTACATATCACAGCAGTAGGTGATACGTTTTTATATGTGAGCATTTATTTAGGAAAGAACAATGTTTGGTTAACAGTGTTTCACTGTGCACTTTAGCAAATTGATCTTTACTCTTCTTTGCTCGGTTGCCAATAGGTTTAACCCTATGCTTGTCAACAACTGTGCTCCAGGTAAAAAAAGTAATAGCTTCATTTTTCCTAAATGTTCCTTTGAAAACTTATCTAAAACTTTGATCCTCAATACCTTTGAGAGAAAAAAGTTTTGCTTCTGGCTCTTCTAGTCTTCCATTTTTAAAGTTAGTTGTGTTAGGAAACTTTTCAAAGGAACTTCCATCTACACAAATGGGTTTTATTTATAGAAGAGTGGACTTGGTTCTCCTGCAGGAAGGATGTATTTCTTCTGTCAGAAACAAAGAAATAAGAAAATTTAAACAGGGAAAAGGTCTGTTTTGGCAGTGCTTACTAATTGAAAAAGAATTAAAAGGCAAAAGATGGGCAGGGGAAAGGAGATCAGAGTTTGATTTGCTGTTTGGCTTCAGTCTGTAATTGTTTTTCTGGCTCATTGTTAGGAAATCCTCTTCCTGTGCCCCTAGTGTCACAAAAGAGCAAGGGGAGAAATCTTGGGGTCACACATGTCTATGGAAATGGTATTAACTTCAGCCAGCAATGAGTGAGTTAGTTACAATGCCCAAGAGAAGGATTGACATTTTGTTAGCCCCAAAAAACACAGAGAGGGAAGAACTGTTGTGGCAGTGGGATGCTTGAAAGAAGTGTCCTGAAACGGTCCTCTTTCTTTTGTGTTGTGAATGATCCAAAATGTAGGCGAATGCATTGTGCCCTGACAAGCCTGCTTGTCAATTTGTGACACCAGTAGCATCCAGCCCTAAGGCAGCTTGTTCTCAGCGTCGGTTCTTCCCAAGCTGAGCTGTGAGCTCTCCTTGCTAGCTTCGAGGCACAGTATATGCGTAAGGCTCTTGTGAAGCAGGACTTGGTTGTTATTTGTGCCTGCCTGCCTAACCATGTAACTCTTCTTTCACTCTAGCTTGTCCTTCCCACTTGACCTACAGAACTTCCAGACACCTGAGGGTTTCACAAATACACTGCATGAGGGAAAAAGATGTTGTTTGAACCCTTCTGTTGGTAGGAAATACAGTTTAAAGGCAGGCATTTTCTGTGCCAGAAAGCCATGATTTCTGCTTTTCTGTGCCTTGTGATGCTTGGGTTTCTTTTGCAATAATTTGACTTATATGTAATAACTAAACAGTTCTTTAAAAAAAGTTAGAGTTAACAGTGATTTCTTTGTGTATACATGTCTATGTGTATGTGACATTAGTTTTGTTTAAAGCTAGTCAGGAAACAGTTATTAAACAGAATTTAAACCAAAGCAAAACATGTTTGTGGCTTGCTTATATATATAAGCCTCTGGAGCACAGCATAAAGTGGCATAATAAATAGACAGAAATGAGACTGGATTGCTAAATAATTGTAGCAGCATTTGAGAGGGGTAGTTTACAAGTAAGTACTGTGTTGTGCACACAGTACTAGGGTATTCTGGAGTGCTTCCATTGGGCTGTCCCATGACATTTGTGCTTGGCCATGTGGGGCTGTCAGTATCTTAGTATCAGGAGCACTAATGCCTCTCGGCACCCGTACAAGTGGAAGATGTGCTGTCCGACATGACAGCTGAGGGACAGGAAATTGTAGATTATTCAGGGTTATCCAGGAAGTCCAGCTGTTGAATTCCTGTGGCTAAAGCACTGGCATTAATCTCTTATTGCAGTGCTGGTGGTTTCCTCTACATGTCAGCTCCTAGATAATCGATATATAGCAGAACAGCTTTGCAAGTTTCCAGATTTTGAAGTGTGACACGGCACATTTAGAATAACCCTTTTATAGGGTATTTATTCCAGTTCACTGTAGCAGGTAGAGATAGAGGAGTCTGCAACACACACAGCTGCAGGACTCTGGACTCAGGTTAATAGCTTCAGTCCCTGAATGCCCATTTCCTGAATCCACTCTCAGCTCATCTGCAAGAAATCTTGCTGCCACTGCAGCATCAAGGACTGTCCTGATCCGTGATGTAGTTATCAACATCACCTTGCAGCTGTATACATACATACAGAAAGACTCTATAGGCCTCATTTCAGAAACCCCTCTTGTACAGCAGATAAAATTTTACCATTTTAGGAACAGTCACAGTTGAACAAAAGTCATATTAAAATGCTTTATAACCTACAAGAGTAACATTTTTTCTCTTGCTATTACTGTTTTGTTTGAACTTTGTATTAACATTGAGATATTCACATTGCAACATGTTGGTGCCTGATTCATCCATCCTACAGTATGCTATCTATTGGGCTGTGGCCCTAGATGAGGCAGAGAGGTGGTTCGTAAGTGGCTTTTATGAATAAATTAACTCCAAAGTAATATTCCTACACTTCACCACTGCTTTTCTGTTTGTTTGTTCCATTTGCCCTCCACCTCTAATATTGAAGAAAATGACAGTGAGAAATAGTTTTAAGCAATACCCTGTTTCTGGTATTGCTTGGATATCGATAATATTTCTCTGCAATGCAGCCTTGAGGATTGTCATATCCCCCACCCAGAGGCTTTCAAGGAATGCATTGGATAATGACAAACTGCAGTGCACTGTGCTCAGAGAGCTAATGAGGTGCTTTGTTCTTCAGCATCAGTACATATTTCATCTACACCTTTCATGTACAGAAGTGGAGTTTTAACTGACATTATATTCATCTGAAAGGCAGTGAATTTCTGATGCAAGTGTAGGTAGTGATATCCTAACTATAATGACTTCATTATGTCCTCAAAATTCAGCATCAGACTGTCCTTGCAGGAAATGGACGTTCTAAATGTAAGGTAGGAAATTACTGAAGTGAATTGAGGATGCCCTTCTGAAAGGATGTCATAAAGATGCTCTGACTTGTTAGAAGGAACAAGGGTGTGATACATGCTCAGACATAGCTTTATAAGCCTTTCCTTGATACTAAGCACCTCTATTGAATGCTAAGGCTGCATTTCTACAATGTGAATGTAACTATATGATAAATGTGCAAGAAATATAATTTCAATCTTGTCCCTTTTTGCCTTTCCTATGTATTAAAAAAAAATTAATAAAATTAATAATCTCATTGTGCTACTTAAAAGGCTGGTATTGTCAGACCATAAACTCTGGATGGATAATGAATGTGGAAAATATGCATTTTTGTTCTTAAGAAAATGCTGTCTCCTAATACTATCAAAGTGGAGATCAGCTGTTGGAGAAGTTGAACACTGCTGTCCGTGTAAAAGGGTGCTATTCTGAGTGCTATGAAGTACACCAATTTGCTCAAGTTCTCTTCTGTTGTACAGACTTTTAATGTATGTTCACCACTGCTGTGTCTGCTCATCATGCAGAAGTAAATGAAATAATATGGCTAATATCTGCTGTGTGCTCTTACTGTCCTCTTGCAATGAGAAATGTGTATGTAATGAAATAATTTATTCAGGATTTTTTAACTGTGTGTATACGCAGGCTTGTGCATGTTGCTATGCACTTGTACTGAGAGGTCAAGATCTAAGAAACAGTGTGGTTTTTGACATTTCACAATCTAGCTGATTCTCAAGATAACTTTTTCTTCTGCCCGGGTCAGCCTATTGCATAGTGTTGCTTTTGCCAGAAGAGCAAAACTGTGTATGGAATTCTTGAGCTCTGGAGCAATGCCGAGTAGTAGGTAGTGGCCCAATCTGAGTTTATTTTGACAATGATCTACAACCCCAAAGGAAAATCCCAACAATGTAAAACTTTCTTTGCATGTCTGAGTCAAACTGCAGCTCTGCCTCTCTCCAGATTGATACAAATTCCGTGGATTTGTTTACTTGCACTAGTGTATGTCCTCATCGCCCCATCCCTTCCCTATGTGAATCAGATGAATTATCACAGATAAGGGGTGCTGCCTGAAGTACAGATGCTCTGAAAGAATTGGTGGTTGTGTCTGCTACACTGCAGAAAAAGTTTTAGTGTTTCATCTTACAACCAGCACTGT
>JANHGB010012283.1:0-41285 GCA_026283785.1 Coracopsis vasa | reverse complement strand
TGTTTGATTGGTTTTTACCAATATGCCATGCTTGCTCAAGGTAATTGGCAATGTCAGAGCATCCGAAATGCTGGGCTTCTGACAATAGCTTACTTCCCAGCCAGCTCCAGTTTAGGCAGGACTCTGCTATGTTTCCTGTTACGGCAATGCCTGGTTATTTCCTTCTTGTGCTTATGAGGCCTTGCATGCTTAAGGAAATTATGCTCATTAGAGACTCCAAAACACACACCAGTCTGTATCTGGTATTGTTTTGGGTGATCCATGGAGTCTTGTTTTGGTTTGTGCCCAAATGAAATTGTGCTGATTTCTGCATGTCTGCGGTTGTTCAGAGCCAAACTGCCCCATGGGGCGAGAGCACCCAAAAGACTGGTGTGTCCCTGCTCTGCAACAGGGACTCTGGGGGGAAATGGGGCCAAGGAGACCTGCTAGATGAGGGGACTTTGCTGCCTGGCAAATGCCCAGGGATGTCTCCTCCCTGTTTGTGTGGTGGGAAATTGAAGGGGCACCTAAGCTGAAGGGGAGCCACGGCTGCCTGCTGAAGGGGCTGCACACAGCCATTGACATGTGCTCTGGTAGGCAAGGCTGGTCTCCCAGGTATAGAGACTTCTTCCCTAGCCTGTGTGCTTTGCAGTCACCTGCTTCAGACAGCTACTTGCCCTCCGCAAGCTTAGCCCTGTTGGTTTGTCTCCTTATGCACCAGCCAGACGGCTGGCTCTCAGAGGTATAGATGGAGGATGGGTTCAGCTGCAGCATGAGGGATTTCAGGAAAATGAGGCACTTAGTTTGAGGCTTGGCTTGTACATTAAAAGTAACAGTGTTTGCGCTTGAGGAAATAGGCTTGTTGGCTTCAAAGGCAGCTACTTAGTCACATTATCTGCAAAATGTTTTCTGTGTTTGAATGAAGAGCGCGTGACTGTTTGGAAAGGGAGAAGTTGCAGTATTTTTAATAGAGAGAGGGCTAATGTATAAATAAAAGGAATAATTGAAAAGTCTGTGGCTTCCCTACCAAATCAGATCAGATCAGATTATTTTTCAGCCATTATCTAAGAACTATTGGTAGATGTGCTATGCCTGATAGAGGGATGGTGTCCTCATGGCTGTGAGGACTAGTGACCACAAATCAAAACAAGAGCAAAATGTCCTTCCATAAGTATGGTGCAGAAATGGTTTTCAAATCAAAGAGCCATTTTGTTAAACCAGCTAGTCTGGACTTCATGCTCCACAGTAACTCCTTGTTTAGCAGCAAATGCTTTTTATGGTAAAATCGTTGCTTCCTTCATGACTCCTAGCCTTATGTGAATAAACCCTTTCCAATTCACCTACTTGCCTTGCAGCAAAATCACTTCATTTTAAGATTTTAAAATAAATGTTGGTTGGAATGAGTGTTTAATTAAATACTAAGGACCTCTGTTGCTCAACTGTCAAACACAGATCAAGCTCCATTTGGCTGCAAAAACTTTTCAGACATTGCTTAGCAAAACATACCTTATTTTTATAAAGGCATCTGGTATTTCTGGACACAACATTCTCTGCTAACTCTAACTGCCAGTTTCTTTCAGCGGTGTTTTTATTGTCTTTCAAGACTTGCTAAGTTGCTGCCTTGCCTTGATTTATGCCAGTAATGAAAACCAGTGGTTTGGAACAAGATATAATCAGGTTTTTATGCATCCCATGACTAGCCATTGTCTCTCTGAACTTATTCCCATCATATATTTCTGAAGGAGTAAGTCTTTCCAAAGGACTCTCTTTGAGCAAGTGTTGCCTTTTCAATTTTATCCTCATTAACAATTAATCCTTTTTCACAGTTCCTTCTATAAGTATGTGTGTTCAATGCCAGGTTGGACAGAGCCTTGGGCAACATGGCCTACGGTGAGGCATTCCTGCCCATGGCAGGGGGCTGGAAATGGATGATCTTAAGGTCCTTTCCAATCCTAACTGTTCTATGATTCTATGTTTCTCTCCTTCACAGTTTTGTGTATGTATGTTCACGGAAGGAAAAAGGACACACTTTGATTTCTAAACGTGTTGTATGTTCTGCTTTAGCTCACTGTGAACAAGTGAGCTAAATTCTTAAATTCTGCTCCTTGCATTCAAGGAGCAATGAAACTGAAAATACTAAAATCAGTTATTCTGTAGGATGGTGCTTAGTGATAGATCTTTGCAAGGAGAAGCTTTTGGTAGTAAGACTGGCGTCTCTTTCTTCCTTTGATCTTCATAAAAAAGAATGAATGATGAATCAGTGTTGCATAAATGAAATTATGTGCTGGTAAGTAACATTAAAGAAATTGTATTTCAGTGTTTTTTTCTACATGCTTGTAGAAAATGAGGCTCTAGCTCAGGTCCTTTTTAATTATTTTAGATGTTTATATCATTCATACTTTGAGAGTATAGAAGTCCTGCAAGACTTCTGTGTTTGTTTAGTTGCCCACACATGAAACATCGCTAGCTCCTGGCAAATGGAGTACATGACTCAGGCTTTCAAATCACAAGGTTGGCTTAAAAGCCTGTACATTTTAAGAGGCATTTTTTCAGTCACAGCTCTTATAAAGCACCTCTTGAGAGATGTATACTAGATCAGTGCATTTCTGGGTTTGTCCTATGCTCCTAGACTTCCCAGTGCTGCTCTTGTCCATTTTCCTACCTTTGAGGAGCGGCCTTTCAAAGGAGCCTGCTCCACTTCATCATTCTTTATGGGAGTGGAGTGGATCTTCATGGTCTGGCCGCATGTCACAAGATTGCCCAACGCTTTCCCCCTTAGCTTTGTGCCTCCTTGTGCCCTTCCTCTCTGAAGTCCTGCCTTACCATGCAGCCCTCTGGGGATATGTGTTGGCCGAAGCATTCAGAACAGAGCTTGAAACATTTGCAAAATCTGTTATTACAAGAAACCGTGATAGACAGAAGTACTCACGTGCAATTCTCTATTTCAGTATTCTCAGCACTCTTGAGCTGAGGACTAAGGTCAGAGTCTGCTCCTATGACTTGGATTCTGTTTTTTTTCTCTGCGGGTACAATCTGAGTCATGAAGCAAGCCTGTGAACCTTACCTACTTTCTTGTTTAAGCTTCCCTTAAATTGCACTATGAGAGTACTAGCCTAAAATGCATGTGATAGCATGCTTATTAAATGGCTGAGATACTTTATCGGGATACTGTCTGCTTAACTATCATTCACCTGGAATTCGTATCAGAGAACTTGACTGGCCCTGGATGTCAGTGGATTTACTAACAGATGATCTGTTTCAACTGGCTGGCAAATCTCCGAGTACACTTGTATGAACAGCTTCAGCTGGGCTCAAGCTTGTATCATACTTTATGTATCATGCGTCTACACACATCCACTACTCCTACATGCTCTGAGTTAGACCTCACCCCCAGGTAAGGAAATAAATTAAGGTACTGTAATCTGAGTTCACTTTTCTGACTTCTTACAGAAGTTCACAGAAGCATTTTCTTGGTACAGTGACAGTGGAGAAGTAGTCTGGGAAACTGACAGGCTGCCAGCTGAGCCCAGGGGGGCTGAATTGCACACATTCAGTGCACACCATTTACCGTATTAGCAGACACCTTGTGAACAGCTGGGAAGGGAGAGAGCAAAGTCGACCAGTAAAGCTGCATCCCAGTGCTGTCTGATACCAACTGGAGGAAGTTCTGTTACTAATACTGTATGTTACAAGGCATTGGCTACAAAAGCACACTTAAAAATGATGTAAAAATAAAACTATAGAAAATAAAAAGTATTAAAAACCAAATTTTATGACCTTCCTGAAGACTTTGCTTTCTTCTAGGTAGTTCTTTTTTTTTTTTTTTTTTTTTTCTTGGAACTTGCTGAAGTTTTGGGTTGGTTTGTTCATTTTTTCTTTTTCCCTTCCAATAGGTAAAAACTGCCTTCAAAATATTTTCTCCTTTGCTGAAGTATTATCATGAGAGTATTTATGAACTCATGATCAGCAAATTGCCAAGGTTTTCAATCAAGGACAAAAATTCCCACCAGCCAGCCTTTTCTGATAAAGAACTTTATCTGTACTTTATCTTTCTCTTTTCCTGCTTAGATGACTCACTGCTCAGCTGAGTCATCTTCCAGCACAGCTGATTACCAAGCTTCATCTCACATAGAGCTCTACCCCTAAATCTCTTCACCAGCCACTTGTTGGCTCAGCAGGGCCAGGACTTGCTTTGGATATAAACTTTAAATTTCTTTTTCTGAAATTGCATTTTGCATATGATTTGTCACTTGAAATTTCACTCGGAGTTAGAAGTTATTTGGATGTTTACATAAACATCAAAAAGCTGGCATTTTCTCATCACTGAAGCTGGAAACCAAGTCAAGTGGGAAGATAGCAACATATTTTCTCACCATTCCTGTCTACTCTCCCCTCCAAATGCAGGAATAAAGGCATGGGTGGGGAGAGGCAAACAAAATCCAGAAATTATTGTCCTGGATCTGGTCCTCTAGGCCAGTGCAGCTGTTTTGTCATTAGTTTTCTTAAAAATATATTATCATTAATTGATACTGTAGGAAAAAGGTCAGATTTCATCAATTGGTGACAGGACAGTACTTCTGTTAAGGCTCTCCTTTGCCCTGTTCCACTAATGCTGTTACTAGACTTTCAGTACCACACTGGGAAACAATATTCAACTAAACATGGGCCAAGTAACATGTTTGATGGTGGCATTCCACATAACCTTGACATAAATAGCAGGATGTGCAGCACTTTGCTCACAGCACAGCCCGTTTCACAAACTGCAGAACAAGCTACTCCCATCGTTTCAGTAGACACAAGGGATAAGTGGCCTTATGGCCTTATTTTAAAATGTCTAAGGATTTAAAATCAAAGAACAGTTGAGGGAGAGGCAAACAGTGACCTAAATCCTTGAACTGAAATTTGGACTGAAGTTCTTTTGAAATTCTTTCACACTCCCTTCTCACCCCTCCTGATTTTTCTCCAAGGACTGGCAGGGCAGAGGGAAAGCACCATAGCCTTGAGGGAAGTTTTATTAACTTAGTTGAACTTTGAGAACGGTTTTTGCTGTTGTTGCTGTTTGACTTTATTATCTAAGCACTCAGATAATTGAGAACTGTCACAAAGCTCCACAAAGCTCTGGATGCAGACGCTCTCATAGTTTTAGACTAGTTTAGATAGTCTGTGGTGTTCTTCCTAAGCTGAACACGTTACCTACTTCTCCTTTCTTCTGCAAGCCACCTTGGAAAAGGTGTTTCTTTCACCAGCCTTAGTGCTTTAGGGAAGTAGATGTTGTACTAGAAAGGTTGTTAGCTTTAAAACAAACTCAGCAAAACACACCTGCATTTCGATAGACTGTGGATGACCTGAGACTGGCAGTTAACTTTGAGACAACCATTTGATAACTGTGGGAAAGGAAAACCCATAGCTAGCTGAAAAGGAGAAGCTTGTTACCATACAAAGAAGTGAGAGTTGACTCTGAAAGCTGCATAGCTGAAATCTTCTAATGCAGGAGAATAGCAGATTTTATTTTCATCAAAATGTTATCCCTCTTGGAAAAATAGTCTCTTAGGTCTGATTCTTCTTCTGGTGATGCATTGTTACAGGATTGTGGCATTGTAAATGAGCATGAAGTATACACTGCTAGAGTGGTATAGACCAGCTTTTTATACACCAAGGACCAGGTATATAATTGTTTTCTTCTCTTTACTGGACACAGAAGATACCACCAGTTGTAAGAAACCAAGACCCTGATTGCTTGATATCAATGGTAAAAATCTTGCTTGACTATCAGGGGCATTAAGATGTTGCCTCTTGTTTGAGAATACCACCAAGGAAAGATCAGTGCTTGACAATCTCTCTCCCCCTCTTCTGATATTATGACCTGGAATGCATGACATGGGAGATCTGCACACAACTGAACCTCTTCTTGTTTCTTGCAACAGTGCATCTTCAACAAAACTGTGGTTTTGGTTTGATGTTGCTATGAATTCTTGCTAATGGTATGTGCCAACATACACAACAGGATAGAAAACCAATACTGTAACACGACAGGATGGCTTTTCAGTAGGTTCAATACCACAGAGTCCTGTAGAGTCGAATAGCTTAGAAAAATGTACACCACCTTTAGTTTGAAGCAGGTCAACAGAAACGTGTGCTTTCTGTTCCTCCCCCAGAAATCCATCCATCTTTTGCTGCTTTAGACAGACAGATTTCAACAGTTTTGTGTTCTACTTAAAGCCAGCCATATTTAGTCTTTTGCTATTTGTGCTTCTGCTATTTCAGAACATTGCTGTTACTTAAGCGTTCTTCATTTAGCCTTCTTATTCAAACTACTTTTCTTGTAGAGCTCCTTGGTTTTGGGTTTCTAACTTCAAGGCACACGTGTATGTGACAATGGCAAGCTGAATGTGATCTACCAACACCTTAATTTGCTTTGAAATATTTTGGAACAGTGTGTTGACAGTCTTTGCGGTTGATGCAATTAATAGGATCACAGTTCTACATAAAACTCATTACATAATGATGCTGTATCTAGTAATTCTTGGATAGCTTCAGAGGGCAGAAATCTTGTTTTCTCTGTAACTGCTGGTGGTTTGTTTAGTTTTGAGTTTTAATTCTATTTGAAGTATAACCTTCGACTGAAGGACTGTTGAGCCTAAATCCTTTTGTAAAACAGAGCTTTCTATTTTATGGAAGCAGTCACACAGAGGTTTTTCAGTTAGTGGAAGTAGAGGATGGTTTAATTATTCATCAAGACAGTTGTTTGTCACTTAAGATCCCGTGTTGTTTGGCATTTTACAGAAAACATATAGAGCACATTAAAGGATATATCTTTATTTTTTTTCTCAACTAGGGCTGTGCAGAATTAAACCCAGATATTAAAAAGTCATGGAGAAAGATCTTGCCCTGATAAGTGTTCATAAAGAGCAGTTATTAAGCTATGCTGGTTCCTGGGATACAAACACCTTTGCGTGTGGCCTCATCTGTGGGAACTGCATGGGTCAGTGAATACTTCTCAGATGTCTTTTGCTAGTATCTCAGACAACCTCACAGTGGAAAACCCTGTCATCAGTTAACAGTTTTTTTCAGCCTGGGATGCTGCATGATTTCACGCTTTCAACTTGCTGCTGAATCAGGTTGTACACAAAACAGTAATATCTAGACATTGATGTGCTGTGAGTAAATCCCTGCATTGCTGGATGTCACAGCAGCTTTGGGGCTTGACAGGGCTCCTGGCACCTGAGCCTCTCTCATCTGGCTGCTCCTCAGCACTTAGTGTTGTTGACTGTGGATCTGCTCTTGAAGTGCCACATCAAAAGGATTTTGGAGAGAATAGGCAATATTGCAATATGATCAAGCTAAGCCACAAAGGCCAAGTGCACAAATATGTGTTATTAACGGAATAGGTTCTAAAGTCTCTAAAGTACTAAACCCTCTTTGGGCAACTGCTCCTTTTTTAGTGCATGGATTTTTGATGTGATAAATCCTGACAGCTCTTGCAGAGCCATTATAGCCTTGTACAAAATCAAATGCTTCTACTACAAAGACTCGTGGCACCAAAAGACTTCTGCAAACTTTCTATTAAATATGGTTGTGGCACATGAAGTTTAAAAATATGACATTTCCTTTGAAACTACTTTAGCACATACAAGCCGCTGTCCTAAATGTGATTACACAGCCAAGATATCTTTCCCCTTAACAGTGCAGTCTGCATCCTATGAAAATAACAGTTGGTACTTAGAGCCAGTCTTTTCAAAGTCTCTTTCAATTTTGAAGCTTTTCGGGTATTTTAAGATGCTTTAGCATGTATTATACCTGTTTTACAGTTAAGAAAGCTGAGGTACAAACTGAATGCTTTGATTGAGATCACAGTATATCAGTGGTAAATCTAGGAGAAGAGTAACGGGGTTAAAACGTGTTGTTTCATAGCTCACAATGCACATTCTCCTGTTGCTGGGTCTCGAGGTTAGAGTGCAGAAAATACTTGTTCCATTCAGAGATGCAGGACTACAGAAGCAGCATGTAAAACTAACACGCATTACCACTATTCTGATTTGATTCTGTACTGATGTCAAGCCACATTGCTTGTTTACTTTTAGGGGGGGAAGGAAGCTGGGGGACTCTCCAGTAAAATCTTGAGGTCAGTCAAGAGAGACTTGATTGAGGCTGTTTGGAAAGAGGAAAAGAGAAAAGTTGAAACAACTAATCCTTTTGTGTAGCATTGCAAATAGAGCCCTCATGAGCTGAGAAAGGCTTGTTGGAATGGGGGAAGGGAGTAGAGCAGCATTTCACAAAGCAGCTAGTGCAGCCGTGTTTCAGCAGAAGATGGTCTCAACTTCAACTACTTGTCGAAGTGCTGTTTCACTAGCAACATAAACCAAAACACCTGCAAACTAGGTGTGCCCGTCTGTGTTGTCCCTGCTCCATTTGCACTGTTGTTGTTTCTACTACACGGCAGCTGCTTGCAGTGCAGCACTTGGCAGGGGCTATATTTATTAGAAAGAATCAATCTCCTACAATTATAAAAAGTTTGATTCCATGCTTCCCCCCCACCTTTTTTTTTTTTTTTTCCTGAGATCTTTTACTTACTCTTAAATGTGGGTCACTGGTTTCGGCAAACTTGGACATGGTTTTTGTACTGCACAGCTTGCTCATCAAGCTGCACGGAGTTCATCTGAGTGCATGAAGCAGTTGCAGAGTCCAGCAGACCTGGAAAGGGACACAGGGTGTCTCATAGAGTGGCAAACTGGAAGCATGGATAGGGTTCCAGCTGGACTGCTGCTGCTGCTAAAGGCAATTTACAGCAGCTGAAACGCTGTTCTCTGCTCTTCTGCTTGTGTCAAGAAATTGAGATATTTCTGTTGTGTTTTGCATACCTGGCAGTTTGTGTTTGTGTGTTCAGCACAGAGTGCTGCTGTGTTAGTGCTATGTTCAGATACACAGGTTTGCAGCAATAAATCTCCTTGTGCATGTATAGCCCTTGATGCTCACTTTGTATCTGAGATAAGTGCTATGCATGAGAATGGGAGCTGTCACTCTCTGAATTTCCTGGTCTTTGTGTAATTAAATTATTGAGCATGATATTGTATTAGCTGTGGCAGGCAGGCATAGCCCTGAATGCGTAAGGATCTCTGGTCAGGATCTCTGCATACTGCAGAGTCTGGGTCTTTAGGATACTTACCCTGTCAGGATGCAGGTTTATCTGGAGGTACAGTAAAGAACTGGGATTAGTAGTTTGGGATCATGCCACAAAGCTGGTGGCTGAAAAGGCCACCTGTTTTTACTCCATCCCAAAAGGGTTACACTTTTATAATTTAAATATTTCCTAGTTTAAAATTAATGTCTTCTCTAGATTGTTTTCCAGCTTTTACATCAGACTTTAGAATACCATGAGGGGGTTGTTGTTGTTGTTTTTTTCTGTTAGAAGAGTGGTTTCATGCTCACACCACAGGACCAGGATACAAGCAGGGATGGGTAGGCGTGCGCTGTCTATACATGCTACACTATCCAGCTTTACAGGAGCCCCACTATCCCCTGGGGGAACGTTTAGCAGTAGCTGTGTCAGCTGCCAGTTTAGGCGTACTTGTAAGCCCAGGACTGTTTCAGCAGAGTTTGCGTAATTCTTGCAAAGCTCCAGAAGTCATAGTTTTGGGATATTAACTTGCAAATAACTTTTTACCAGAAACCATTACTTCTAACCCGTGTGATACAAAGTGAGAAAAATCCCTCTTTCCAAAAGACTTCTTGAAACTCATCTAAAAGATTGTGTGTTGCAGATGTGTTTTATTCCCTCTTCCAAGATTATCAAACATGCTGGACTCCAGGCTAATTTCTGTTCTTCACTTCAACTGCTTTTTAGCTATAATATTCTTTAGGGTCTGACATGAAAGGTGGGTGAAGGCACAGCCACAGTAGGCATGTGGCAATTAAAAAAAACCCCAATATATGTAGACCATTTGTTTGGCTTTGTTTGAATGTTATATACAATAGCTTTCTCAGTGTATTTTATCCTAAAGAGGCTTTCCTACATCATTCTGGCTACTGTTTTGATTTGGAAGGAATAGAAACATCAATGTGCCTTCTAATCTCCTCTGCTCTGGTTTTGTTTAATATAATTAGCTTACTAAGCAGTGAGAGACAGTCAAGGTCATTAGCAGCAGCTCCATGCTCTGTCTTGACATTGTAGCTACACACTTTTCCTTCAAACTTCTTAAAAATACAGTTAATTTTTAAAGTGTAGTGACTATAGGAACACATTCCGAATTGTGTTTCTTTTCCTTGTTTCTGCATTGTGCTTTTTTTGAGTACAGAGAGGCTCAGGTAGCAACATACTGTTCTCTCAGAGATGAGTGATTCTGTTCTTTGTGCATAGAAAGTACAGGGTATGTTTTAAAGAGAGCTTAGAAGAATGGGAGTGCTTGGCTTCAACTCCTAGAGCCTCACTGAATGAGGTGAATGAATAATTAGGCAATGGCAATGTAAGAGAAGCACCTGGAAATGAACACCTGTGTGATTTGACCCTCTGTTGTGTCAAAAAGAATTTGTCAAACAAGGGTAAGATTAGTTTGTCATTTATACAAAAGTAAGCACCACTCTGCCCAGTCTTAGCTACAGGGTGGTTTGATCACAGGAGTAAGCAGGTTTTCTCTACCTCATTTCCCTCACTGATCACTGCAACTGTGCCCAGCTTTTTGGGGAAAGGATTTTGTTTCCAAACTCTTTTTCTACATATACTTCTCATTGCTTTTACTTTCACAAGCAAAGAGAACCTGAAAGATTAGAGAAAAAGTACCAGTTAGGGCTTGTCAAATACCTCTTCCATTCTGTCAGATGTTTTATGAACTGAGCAATCTACATAACTGAATTAATTTTCATTATAAACACAGCAGTTGTGTTTATCTGGGAAATACTGTGGTTAAAAATGACTCATGTATACCTTACAGAACTATTCCACAATAAATATTTTTTTTGCATATAAGATAAATCCTAAAGGCAAGGTTTTTTTCAGCTCCACTTTAGTGTCTGGCTAGAATTTCAGACAGATTGTCTATTTCAAAATCAAAACAAACCATTTGAGACCTCTACATTTTTAGGATACTTCTTTCTTGATAACAACCACCATGTAGTGGAGTCTCTGCACTCTTTGGCATCGTCTGTTCTGTGTAAGGTAGAAGTTAACATTTTGAAGTAGATTTCTTTCTTTTCCTTTTTCAAACCAAATAAAAGTAGAAACATTTGCATCTTCGATCTGTGTTATAGAAATTTTCTGAAAAATGCCATATTTGTGTAGTTAAACTGAGACATTCCTTGGCATTGTGTATTAGGGGACAAAAGGATATATTATATGCCTTTTCTTATTTTTAAGGTACTATGCATAGTGCTGTCTGCATGCTGTAAAAGAGAAAATGCCTACTTGTTTCTTTTATAGAACTGAAGGGCAAGGACACTATGCAATTCCTCAGAAAAATGGTTTTATTCTGTCTTATGAAAGCATATATTGCCTTGCATTGAAAACTATGGCGACTGTTTCTAATTTCCAGCTCTTATCTATGCAAAACGCTGATTTTAAAAGTAATGGTCGTTTTGTACATGTTGGAAACAAAATCAGACTCTTAGTAACTATCTTCTTACTCTCTTTTCCCCACCCATAACAAATATAGCACAGATTTGCAGCACTGTTTTACTGATTGATAAAAGCAAACGTTTTCCTAGGAATTGTATCTTTTCCTGTCCTTGCAGCAGCTGTCCTTGTTCTTTAATCTGTTTTGACAAATTAAAGTAACACTTCAGCTTCATTAGACAAATGACATAATCTGCAAAGCTCCAGAGCTGGAACCACTTGCGACTGTGCTGAACTTCGGCAGTACCTTTCACCTAGAACAAGGAAGGTCAAGGCTAGCATTTCTGCAAGAGATTTAACATGATGCTTTTGAAGGCTTTTCCGAAAACTGTGATTGGAATCTCCCTAAGAATTGCAATGTGAATGAGGAAGAGGCAGGCTGGAAGTGCTAATACATATGTTTACTTGCTATTTGTTAAACAAAGGAAATTAACAGTGAGTGATTTAGAAAGAGAGCAGATAGATGTAATTTGTGTAAAGCATAAATGCAAAAAATAGTGTCATAGAAATCTGAAGGTCCTTTGACCACATTTCCTTTAGTCTTTTAAAGTTGCCTCTTTGTCTTGCAAAAAGCTCAGATGAGCACTGCTGTTGTGAAGGAACTGCTGATGACGCTCAAGGACTGTGTTGCATGGTGAGAGGAGAGGGCTGCTCTCTGTTCTTGGCATGGACAGAGTCCGATTGATCTCTGCAGAGCTGCCTTAAGCACTAGAAGTGCAGCCCTTCCTTCTGCAGATATAGTCAAGATGTTAGTGAATCTCTTGCAAGGAAAAAGATAGGCATGACTGACAAGGAACCTTTTCATAATGCATGTTGTGCTCACCAGTTGATGTGAGCTCCTTGTTCATAATGTGGACTATTGCAATGCCTTCTTGCTATTATGGCTAATTTTCCCCTGAGAATTATGTAGGGAGACATAACTGAGATTTTTCCCTCTGTCATACATCTTTTTTGTTAGAACAGTTTCATGTTTTAACTTTTTTCCATCAAAAATAAGCACTTTACTGGAGCATTTGGATAAAACTGATTTTCAGACTCCCCAGACATCCTCTAATTTTATTCCAGCAGTAGCAAGAGGAAGTATTCTCTTCTTCACAGATTTGCAGAATGCAGATATCAGGCAGATATATGATAATGAGTTTCAATAGTCTGACTCCAACATTGCTGATAGTTTGGTACAATTAAGTCAGGTCTAATCTTAAAATAGCCCTAAATCCTGAATAAATATAGCATTAGGGTTGCAATGAGTAATTCCTGTTTTTCAAAGCCAGTAATTGAATGCACAAATATTAAAGGCAAACCACATGGGGGCCCAGTACATAAGATTTCTAATCTCCTTAACAGGATCATTTTATATGTCTAGATTCAATTAAAAAGATAAATACATTCAGTTTTCTCAGTGGTGAACCTGTACATACTTTGTATTCAATCTAACTCATAGGATGTAATTTTAAGCATTCATCTGTGGCAGTGATTTGAATTTTTTTTTAACCCTCCCAAAAATTAATTTATTGCATTAATAAGGGCTCTGGAAGATCTGGCAAATCTGAGGCAGTTTGACATTCCTCTCTCTAGGTGTCTGCCCTCCTTTTTCCTTCCATTCTTTGGCAGGGCAGAAGGGTAATGTATACTGCTGCATCCCTTCTCTAGTCCCTAGGCTGCTGCACTGCCTGAAGCTGCCAGTGAAGGGCTGTGAAGGTAGGTTAGCAATGTCCATCCTAAAGAGCAGCTGCTGCAAGGCTCTCCGGAGCTTGTCTATCAATGTCCAGACATTCACAGGGAATTATTTGCTTGTAATGATCTGACTCTAAAAAGTGGCACTTTGGTTAGATTTTAGTAAAGGAGATGGTAAGAAGATCCCCCAAATCTCTCATACAGAATTTGATTGTAGGTTGTTTTTCTGATCTATGTTGATGCTCTGCCCTAAGCTAGAAAGCTGTTCGCAAAGTTTGCTTATGATGACCTATTCAGCTATAACAAGTAAGACTATATTATTAAGTCATCCAGGACTGCAAATACTACGGCACTGAGGAACTATTTAACATAATGGTATTAGTAGACTGTATCTTTGTCTGGACTGTTTATTAGGATTGGATCAAGCAATACTATATTGCTAAAGCCAGAAGCTACATTTCCTAAGAAATGTAAGAAGCAAAATTTCCTAAGGTGATTGTAACTACTGCAAGAAACTAACCATATACTCTGGTTTATTGCCTTATTTTCTACCAGCATAGAAAAAACGACCAGAAAAGTTTGCTATAAATCTCTGTTTAAATTTTGTGCATGGTTTATAAAGATCATTGTGCCCAAAGCTCCTTATTTTCCACTTAATCAACTACTACTTCCATGGCCCAGTTGCATTTCAGCAAACATCCTTTCAGTGTAACGTGACACACCCAGTGAATTTGCACAATGTGTGCTTGAAGGAAGCCCTGATCTTTTTACATCTGAGGACAATGATTCAAGTGTTTAAAATTATCTGAATGTTCTGCATATCAATTCAGCATTGTTGTCATGCCTGGGTCTTTCTAAATGTGAAATTAGTAGATTTAGGACCCAGAGCTCCCCTGGAGTGTCCCCATAGATGGATTGTAGGTCACAATAACATGAGACAACCTAATTACCATAGCCATTCAAGGGAGTGAATGCACAGTAGGCACTGGATTATGAATGCTCAGTTCCAAGGAATCCATTCCCTAAATGGTTGCTGCTGGGTCCTTTGCAGGCATGTAGGGTTTTTTATCTGTTTAGTCGCAAATTTGTTCTACAACCATTGTGACAATATTATTACTTAAAAATATCCGCAAAGCTTTGAAAGATTCATCAGCAAATACAAAGTGTATTTATGCAAATACCTAATTCTTTTTTTCCCTCTTCATGCTGAAACTTGGATGGGGGAGGGGAGCTGTTGATTTGGATTGTCATGCATATGACTCCTGGTGTCCCTTTTACATTTGTTTTTGGTTTTCCGTATGATATTGCAGATGTGGGGATTGTCTCAGTCAGAAGCCCAGGAAAACCTGAGGGGCTGATTTTAATTGTGTAGCTGAAGATTTTTGTTTGTTTGTTTGTTTGTTTATAGTAATAGTAGTAACCACAATGCTGTCTCCATTGCTAAGAAAACTGAGATCCTGCTTCAGAAAGGGTACCCAGATTCAGTTGGAGAACTGGAGTTCAATGTAGTTGCTCTCTAGAAATGTTGCAGTATTTTGTGTTTATGGTCTACATCACTTGTTTCTAAAACCGGGCATAGCAACCATCTTACTCTCCAAAGGTAACTAATGTCACAGTGCTCATTTTCCTCTTTATTTTAAAGTTTAAAAATGTAGACACTCATGGGCAGATTCTGCATGGCAGCGCCCAGGTCAGCTGATCCACACCCTTTCTCCAATACAGTCCAGACTTCACTCTTCACATGAGCTTGCATGTCAGCACTTACATCTCAGCTTCAGAAGGATCAATTTAGCTTCTGTCATCTGGGAAGGGGTTTAAGTGGAAGGAAAAGAAAGCAGGGTCTGTGTGTCACTGTATTGTGTGTGTACCACTAGAAAATCTTTTCCCACGTGGATGATGCCCTAATGAGTCAAAGTGTAAGTCTCCACCCACACTTGCTCTCAATAGTTCCCAGGACTGAGCTGCGCAGAGCTGGCAGTAAACTCTTTATGGAAAACTTGGTAGTTGCAGAAGTGACTGAGACAAGAAGATGGAAGTGCTGTGTTTGTTCTGCCGTGTCCCTCTTTGCCCCTTTCAAACACTATGCTGAAATGAGTGGTTGTAAAGGTTGTAAACAGGGGTTGGTACAAACATCTGCATTTTCCTGCGTTACAAATAGCAACAGCCCTGAAGAACAGAGTTTCATTCCAAATAACCACAGTTCTGGGTTGTGCCTGGATTTATTTCTGCAGCAGGGCACGGGCAGCCTAGCTGCAGTTACCAAATAGAAACTCTTTCCACTTTGTATTTTAGTGCACAGTTTAGGTGCAGAAGTTAAGGCCAGGAGTTAAGTGTATTGGGAGTGCCATACTTCTGCTAGCTCCCCAAATACTTTCAATGGCAAAGCTTAGAGAATCTTAAAGGATGGCTTGCACCCAACTCTAAAGAGGAATTGACCTAGAAGAATTATCTGTGGATTGTTTGGTGGTTTGTTTTTGGTTTGTTTTCAAGAATCTACTCTTCAAGCAGTGAAAAGATTCTTTTCAATTTTTTTTTTAATATGATTTATTAGTAGTATTTGAACTTCTGGCATTAATCTGCATTTTGGTGAGGACAGAATCATGGTTTTGCTACAGTAAGAATTTATTTATTTAAGAATACAGCCCACAGGTATACTATACTATCTCTACACTGTTACTATATATTCGATATATACAGGTGCTTAAATAGGCAGACAGATAAAAAGTACATTTTACAAACTACCTGAGTATTTAGGCATCTAACTTTGATTTTAAGTTTAGCTTGTTTTCAGTAGTAATTAAGCTCTTTCCCTATTTCAGTCTCAAAGAAAATCTCCAAAGAACTTATCTGCCTATTTAGACACATAAGGATACTTGAAAATACCATTTTTTCTAACGACTCATCTTCACAAGGAGGTGGAGCTGTTGCTGATGATATGTTTAACTGTGAGTCTCCTTGAACTGATTTTTAAATGGAGCTTCACAGGTTGTGGCAAGAGTACTACAAATACTTTTGTTCCATGACAAAAGGTTTCCCATGGAAACTACACTTAATGTTACACATCTGAGTGATAAAAATCCCAATTCCTCAAACTAGGTTCTAAAAGAATAATAATAATAATTCAGGACTTCAAGAGGGATTTCGTTATTTCGGAGGCTGCTGAGCTACAGTAACTGCATCTGGCTGACAAGGCAGAAAGATTATTGGGGCAGGAAATGGAGTAGGAATACTTCCATCCTGAAGTCACCACTTTAGGTCCTGCCTGGGGCAGGTGGTGGTGCTCCCCATCAGCTGGTAAGGGCCTGATCTGGGTTTCTGTGGGCTCTGCAAAAGGAGAGGGGCCACCCCCTGCTAAGCCCCAGCCCTTGGGACAAAGCTCTCATTATTTGATGGAGATTTAATAGTGCATTATGAAATGAAAGTCACAGAGGCCTGCATGGTTATAGTCTTTGCTTTCACTGCGTGTTAACCATGGGGTGAGTAATTGAATGCTCATCCATGTGTGACTGTCTGCACTGCTGCAAGCTCATTACCAGTATTAGTGTGCTGAAGTCATCCTAGCCTCCGTAATGGTGCTGTATGCGGCTACCACAAGAAGTGCTGCTGTCTTTATCCTTGTTCCAACGTGCCAAGCAGCAGTTCCTGGTAGCTGCTGGAAAATCTCAATTTATAGAATTATTACAATTCCTTTCTGTGCTATTAAAGCTGTGTGCTTGAATCCAAACTGCCAAGGGATTTGAATGCTTGCATGGCCAAGTGGCTGCCTGCTGGTCAGATGCTGTGGGTCTTCATTTTATTTTAGCATGAGGGATGGATGCAGCTTGGTAAGCATTGCATACAGTGAGACGATAGTGAAAGAGCAGAGGAATAAAAAGCAGAATGCTTCAGGTGAAATCTCAGGTCTGTGGAAGACCTGTGCCTGGGGGCTTATAGTGTTTCATGACATCAGTAGGTACCTGGTTATTCCATTTCTGCTGCATTTTCTTCAGGGTTTTCCCTCAAGCCACATGGTATAGCAAAGGTGAGTGAAGGGGTGAGCACACACAGTATCACAGTGAAAACCAGTATCAGGGACAAAATAAAGATGTGGTAACGTGTAGGACTGCCATGGGGGGAAGCAGCCTGTCTCACCTCTGTGAGGACAGGTTGTGCAGAAGGTGCCTTTGGGGATGAAGGAAAACTTTTACTGATATTTTCCATCATGTCCTTGATCTCTACAAAACCAGTCGTATCTGCTAATGCACCATAGTGGGAGATCAATGGTTTTTGAGAACAGATCAGCTGACCCACTTCTCTGGGCCATTTCTTGAATGTCCCCATTGTGTCACCCCTTGATACCACATTGGAGATCCCACAACAGGGTTTCTGCATCACAAGCTTCCTGCCAGTGGCATTTGTGTCCTTGTGGCCTAAGCCTCTCCTTAAAGAGGCTCTGCGGCTCTCCTGGGAGGACCCATAAACATATCCTGCTAAATGCAGTGGGGGGAGAACGGAGTGTCCTCACAGTTGGAATATGAATTGGAAATTCAAGACATGTCCCCTTCTGCTGTCCAGGGCAGTGCTGGGAAGTGGATTAATCTGCATTAGAGGTGAATAAGAGGATGGAGAAGATAGACCAACTTCTTTTCATCTTAACATCTCTATTTAGAGAGGAAAACAAATGTTAGCAACTATTTCAGGCAGTTTTTTGGGGTAAATGACAAAGCATTTTGGTATGCAGGAAACAACTGTTTCCCCTGTAGAGTTTTTGGGCACTTGAAACAAGGCTATTCCAAACCACTAAAGAGTAAAACAACTACAAAGACTGATTATCCACCCTGTAAAGCTTTTACAGAGTTTCTGTTGTATCAGATGGAATGGTGATTCCTCTACATGCCAGTAATACCATTGTGTTTGGTTTGCAAAAGTTTACCTCCATGTGGCAGTGGACTTTTATAAAGGCCCTGGGGTTTTATAAAATTCCTATCTGATAACAGGAAATAATATGGGGAATATTGCATGTAATTCAGTCACCAACATATCTAAGAAAATGGCAAAATAATAAAGAATTTTTTTTTGCAGTTTCATGAGAAGACTTGAAACTCTGCTTATGCTGCAGAAAACATGGAAATGTCACTGGTTTCCAGAGTGGTGTTTTTCTGTTTTGCAAACAATAGAGCCTTTTCTCCTAAATCCTTAGTATGTTGAGGAGCTTGGTTGTTTGTCTGTTGGTTTACAAGGACCTGTGCCTTAGCTGCACGTTTAGTGCATATCTAATATGGTGTTTGTGGTTATGTGCATGTTATTGCAGCCCGACTGCTATGTCCAGCAAACCTTTCCTGACCCTGAAGGTGGTCCATGCAAACTCAGGGAGGAGGTCTGTTGTTGTGTGCTTTGTAAGTCAACAGATCAGGGTCTTCATAATGCAGAAAGGGGGATCAGCAAGTATCAAATATAAGGTTGTACTTATTGAGTAGGACTGGAGGACAGACAGAGATGCAAAAACCTAAGGGGTGTGTTAGTGGGTAAGGGACTGCTGTACAAGTGCAATTCCTTTCACATGGTACATGATGGCTTGAACAGCAACAAAATTCACTTTGTTAAATCCTCAAACCGCTTAATCCCATGTCTTGCTGTGGCTGTAACATGGCTAAATCAGCGGGAATTGTATACCTGGATGGGAAAGCCCCAGTACTGGAATTGGGGGTTGGATGGGCAGCCAGAAATAGACACATTTGGAGGCTGAGTGCGGGCTTTTAAAGAAGCTGAAGCAGAGGTATTTGGTTTGACTGCTGTATTTATTAATAGCTGGCTGGTGCTGTGCAGCGCAGTTTGCCTGTGCATCCCAGCGCCAGCAGGGATTGCCTGCATGCCTTTCCCAGCTGTCGGTGTGGCAGCTGTGGGGTCCTGGCAGTAGCGCTCGATTCCTGCAGGTTTCCCCTTCCCGGCTGGTGTAGCTGGGGGTGTATGTGTCAGAGAGGAGCGGTTCCTCTGCTCAGAAGACACTGCCACAGTCAGGGCCCCAGCAATGGGGAGGGAGAACTGAGAAACAGCACCTCTTATTTGGCTTTGATTTTTCCGGTATCAAGGCTGCTTAGTCTTGTCTGCACTGCTGTCCTTTTCCCTTATCCCCTGCTTCCCCCCTCTCCTCCCCAACTTCACAGACCATAATGAACCCGTTCCTGTTCTACTGCCCTCCTCCTGCCTCCCAGTACTCGGGGCTATGTGGTGAACAGCCACGGCGCTGACAGCCCTGGAGGTGCCCCATGTCTTGTGCTGCAGTAGAGCAGAGCACCAGGCATTTTGTTTTTTACACACATTACTCTTGTTTGGGAGGGAAGGCATGCATTGAGCACCCTCACCCAAAGGCACAAGCTGGAAAAGGCCAGCAACATGCTCTTGGTACATGGTGCTGGGGTGAGTGCTGAGAGAAGTGTGGTGCTACCTGAGGAGCACAGTTATCCAGGGGACTTCTGTACCTGCAGCATTGTGGAGCTGGTCCCTGCTCTCCTCCCTGCAGGGTCTAGCCTGCTCAGGGGCAAGAGGTGTCAAGCAGCTGTAGAAGGGTCCCCAGCCTGTCTGCCACCCAGGAGAAGCACAGACAAGGAGGAAATCTTCAATTACACTAGTGAAAGAAGTGTAAAAAACTCTCAGTAACCACAAAAGTGAAAGAGGGGAAAAGCAAGAGCTGGTGGTTCCCTTTGGGAAGGGGTGTTTGTGTGGGAGGATGCAGAGCAGCTGCGGAAAAGAGGTTTCCCGTGTGAGATGGGGCATGGATTGGTCGAGGCTGTAAATAGGAGGTTGAAAACAACTGAAAACCTTGTTGTCTTCTGAGAAAAAGTGTGGGAACCTCCCACTGCCTGCAATTAGGGGGTGATGGCTGTAAATGGATGCTGACTAAGAAGTGCAGAAAGGAGGAGTGGCTGCAAGTTATCTCCCCTCTCTCTTCTCCACTGAGTGGGTGTCATAACTTATGTTTTCACCTATCCTGTTTAATTTATTTCACAGGCATTCGTAGCCAAGTCTGGAGAGTGTTCCTTTTTCAAGCATACTTATCCAGAGAAGGTCTGAGGTGGTCTCTGCTTGTTGTTCATAGACTGACTGGTGGGCTGTTGGCGTGTTTTGTTTAACTTGCATTTGCGGTTTTCAGTGTTTTAAATATTCAGAGTCTAAGAATAAACAGAACGGAAATTAGCTCCAGTGCATTAAAATTAGCTCAGGGTGGGGGGGATGTATAATTTAAACAAAATTTTGAGCCAGCAAATACCTAAAACTTCCTGGGAAGTCCCTGTGCTGTGAGCAGGAGATCTAGGCCTGCCACTTGGATACTGCTGAGATTAGAATGCAGAATAAGATTAGAATAAATACTCCAGACTTTCTCTGTGTGTCCTAAGGACAATTTTAAAAGCCTCTTCATGATGCTAAATGAGCCATTCAGTAACAAAGTCCCTGTGTACTATCTCAGGAATGGCACAGTCCTGCTTCTTTGCTAGTGATGATTTTTGTCATACGCTTCCATCCAAATTTTTTGTGTACTCCATACCATTGTCGAGGCCAGATAAGAAATCATCCCATTCAGCCTCAGGAACTGCAGGAAATAAGTGATTAAACATAAATCTGAAGTGTTCTGTTGAAAATCATGAAAAGGGTTTTGGGTCTGGGATCATGGGCACCTCCTGGTATGTATTGCTGAGATCTGAGAGCTGTGACAAACTCCAATAACTAATTTCAGTTTACTTTTCCTTACTTTTCTAGCACAGAATAGGTATGTTCTCAGACAATACTGTAGCATAGCAACTTCTCATTCAAACTGAAAATTACAGGGAAAGTGGTTTGAAAATTGTGCCGTAATTGATTTCTTTTCCAAGTAAACTGTAGAGCTCTCCTTTTCAAATTGTGCTTCAGTGAAATTTCCTTCAGGTTTGCTCTTCTCTACATTTCGTTTACTCAGTTTCTTTCTAAATTAGATCATTGAGATGCCATATCCATCACAAGAGTACTGCACATTCTTCACACATTTTCATTCAAAACCTGCCACTATTTCTTTTAATGAGATAGGGGTGAGTTCATAATAATACTGAAACAAATCTTTCTTTCTATTCATTCTTCTCATGGATTACATGATGGGGCTTAGAAATGAGATGCATCACGACAGTTCATTCGTTTCTGCTCTGCATATGAAATTCAAAGCTTACAGAAGTGCCTAAAAGCTAGCCTCACAAGACAGAAATATTGTAGAACTAGAGCTGTGTGTATCACCCTGAAATTGGGTCCTTGGTTTTATCCTTTTGTGTAGACTTGTCCAAGGTTAAATAGAAGATGAAAGCAATATTAGGTTATACATAAAGATGGTAAAACTTGCCAAGTACTTGCAACTACTACCTAAAAAGCTGAGTTATCAGAATAGTGAACAGGGAAGGAGGCCAAGATACAAAAGCAAACATATCCTCCCAGAAAGGACAGGACTGTGGAAGCAAAACTGTCTGTAAGTTTTAATATGGCCATAAACAAACCACTGTATGTCAAATGCATTAGAAAAAAGAGACTACTGCTGCTTGCTAGAAAACAAAATGGGCTGTGTTCCTCTTTTGACTAAGTTGTGTGCCTGTGGCTCATGATAGGGCATGTTATTTGGGGAAGCAAAAAAAATCTTTCTCAATGTGTTGCAGTCTTTGCTGGAAGAAGGCTGGAGCAGAGGGGGATAGCTTCTATGGTGCCGTCAGCATCACCAAGAAGGTAACCCAGAGGCTTCTACCTGCTGTATCTCCTAGTTGAAGTGTCGCAGTGTTTAATGCATGTTATGGTACATTTGCATCAGAGGCGCTAGGCTGGGCACCGGGTACAACTATTTTAGTTCTCATCTAGTCTCTATCTCACCACCCCTGCTGAGGGGCTGGGTGTTGTACAGTATTTGGGCTAGTGAGAATGCCGCATGGACACATTCACTGCTCTTGATCTAACCTGGATATCCCAGCGCAATCCTGCAGTGGGCAGGGGAGACGTATTTGTGTAAGTAAATGTCCACCACAGTTTGTCATTGAAATATGCAAGCATCAGACTGAAGTTGATCTGGTATGACAAGAATTTTATCATAGCTTAACGCTAGACTTATTTTTATCATTGCTAAATAATAGTCATATATTGATCTGAACCATACAGGCTAAAATAAGTTTGAATTAACATTCTGATTATTTCAGTAAGTTTGTATTTTTAAGAGGTTTTTAGAGTTTGTTTTAAGTAATTGTGTAACAGGTTGCCTTTTCATGATGGATTCAAGGCTGGATTCCAGGTGCGAAATCATGCCTTCGATGGAAAGCTAACTCAAGGAAACGGAAAGCTTCAGTGTAAGGGTCAGTTTTTGACTTCCAAACCTCTGGGGGAAAACTTCATATAATTTTAAACATTTTGTTTCGGAAATAACTTGCAAGACTCCCAGGAGTGTTTTACATTTGGACAGTTACAGCCTAAAATGCAGAAACAGAAACGAGCACAAACTTAACAAATTGCAGGAATTGCTCATGTGCAGGCTGATCACAGCCAATGGCTTTCAAGATAAAGCTTTAACATATGTTAGAAAAAGACACTGTTATCACTTCAAAAATCACTTTTAAGGAATTGTTCATTACAACTGAATGCTTCTAAACCTGAAACAAAGAACCTAATTTCTTATTTCTCTTGCTCATATAAAAGCTGAAATCATATATAGCCCTAACTCATAGCAATCAAAGTAGTGTGCCACTTTATACTTTGCAATTCAGTTTTATGATGCTTGAAAACTTTGTTCTAATTTGAGCCTTGCAGAATTCTAGGAAGGTTTTATTTGTTATAGCTGTCGTTCCAGCTGCAGGTGAAATCATGGCCTCTGAGACTAAGAGCAAGGATGAGATGTAATTTCTGAAAAGGTTGTTATTTTACAGTAGCATTCAAGGTGTTCACAGTATTTTTGTGTATCCAGGATAGAAAAGGTAGGAAACAACAAACCGAGAACACTCAGACAACAGAACTAAGTAGGATTAACTTAGGCAGAAGGATGAATTGAATTCTGATCAAGGATTTGTTCCATAATGGATACGTATAGGAAGCTTTTTAAATCCTAAAATACTGTGCCATCACTAGGTTAATATTTGAGGGAGTTTCATTGTAATGCCTGTTTGCAATGACAGTCATTATAATAAACTTTTACACTACATTTTCAGAAACATAAATATCTGCAGGTGCAACTGGGCAGTGGAGAACCAGGGCCTCTCTCCTCCTTAGGTGATAAGCATATATGGTTCCTGTATTCTTCCTCTCGGAAAAAGAGCCTGCATAGTTCAAATATCAAAGGTCCTGTGTGCTGCTCTGTTCAGAGGAGGTCATTCTGAGCTTCACTTGTGTCTAAAAAGTAATGATGGATATTAAGAAAATAAAGATAACTACACATACGTGGGTGGGTGAAAGAAAGATAGTGGCATAAACCAAAGTCCCAGCTGAAAACGTCTTTAAAGCCCTAATTCCTGGTTTCCTGCTCATCACCCTCATCACAGTGTGCCACAGTTGAAGAGTGGCAGTTACACAAGAACCACAAAAGGGGACAACAGAGTGACAGTGTTGTGCTGGCTGAGGAGTCCACATGTGGTGACCCTGAGCACCTGCTTTGCATGGTTTCCCACCAGATACTTGTGTTTTAGGAAAGCAGGGTAGGGGGGGAGAGGAGATGCAACCGTATGTTTTCTGTGTTAATGTGTGTTCCTCTCAAAAGCTAAAACAGATGCTGGGCAGGAGCTGAATTTGCATCCACATCATTCAGCTTGTCAAACTGTTTTTCTGAGAATTGCATTTTGGGCTGTGTTGTCCAGAAGTCAGGCATTGTCATGCATCCACAGGCCTTGTCTGAGAGCCCTGCAGATATCATTTGGAACATATTTGTTTTAAATAAGCAAGTGAGTAAATTCCTATATTTAGCAGCTGATTAGGCCCTCTGTTTTCCATGTATTTATTCATACACCTAATTATATTCCAGTGATTACTTCCTTTACAATTATTGGAAATACTCATGTAATAAAGTTAGCATATGTGCTTCTTCAAGAGTAAGCCTTAAATCATAGAATCATAGAATAGTTAGGGTTGGAAAGGACCTTAAGATCATCTACTTCTAACCCCCCTGATCACTAAATTATTCAGTTCTCTTCCCAACTGTTCCCTCATTATTCAATCTGAATAATATGAATGAGTAGAAAAAGTAAAGTAGTCAAGATACCAAGTTCTACAGCAAGAATCATACCAGTTACTGCTTTATAGAGGAGGAAAAGGAAAGGAGGCAGGGAGAGACAAGGAGGGAAGTTTAGCTGCTGATCAAAAAATGTGTAACCATAGTGCTGTCACTGCCAATGTTTCTTTCCAAATGTGCCTTTTCTGACTTCAGCAAATGCAGATCTTGAAACAGGTTTTAGAAAAACAAGGTGGTTGTATTTTCCCATTAAAGAGAGAAAGGATACTTTTTTCTTTTTTGAAGCTCTAGAAAACTGCAATTTTCAGGAAAATAAATTATTTCCAGGCAATAGTGACAAAATCAGAGAAGTTTTTACAAGTACTTTCTGTCGCCTCTGTCCCAGCTCATCTTTTTTGTTATTCCTCATTAGCATAAGCATCTTCTCTGTTTAGACGCACATTTATTTCCACTAGTAGTTTGTGGGGAAAATATTCAGTTTTCCTACAGTTAAAAGCTAAATTTCTGAGCTACATATTTAAAAATAAAGTTATTTTTTATACCTCCGAACAATGAACTCCCATTCTGCATGATGTATTTTTGAATGTTATAAAGTTTAAAATGGTCAAACATGCAGCGTGTGGAAAAGCAGTAAGTTGCCAGTAAGTGGAACTGTGGTGTTCAAAGTACAAATTCATTCTACTGGATGCAGTTTCTGAATGTTATGGATTATGAGGATGCTGTATTGGATATTATGGAGTAGAATGAGAAGCATCTTGACTAGAGAAGAGCACAGTGGATCTTCAGTGGTTAAGTACCATCCATTCTGGTGCATGGGAAATACCTGCCTAGTCTTAGAAGCAGCATAGAGCCCTGTCTACTTATGTAGAGATTAACAATCTGTGCTGAGAACCCCCTTCTGTTGTGGTGACAAAGGCTGATCCATTGCAAGGCTATTGCTCAACCAGGAGTCTGCAGTCATCTACACAGTTCATAAGGATGGTAATATGGAACTGCCAAGAATTTTATAGCTCTGAATGTATATTCATACGAATAACACCCGAGGTTATGTCTCTCTAATGAAGGCATGTGGAGACAAGGCACACAAATATTTAGGTGTTGGCTTACCGTAGTCATGCAGCTTCTTTAACACAAGAGACACGTCTTTTCACGAAATATTTTAGAAGTGCTTTTCTCCTGAGGTGCTACACAAATAAGACAAAACCAAGTAAGTGCACAGGGGTAGCCCAAGTTCTCGTCATGAAACAGGAGATGAGAAGGCAGTAGAACTGAGCTATGAGAACTATGGAGAATTCAGAAAACTGATGTTGCTTGAAAATTGACTCCTTTTTACTGATATCATTGTTGGAAGATGAGCAGGATCACAGGAAAATGAAAGACATTTTCATGGATTCCTGCTTTCTAATAGGAGTTTGGTGTTGCCAGTTGAGTTGTAACAATGATGCAGTTGCTAACAGCAGTCTGCTTCAAAGGAGTAAGTGCATTTGGCATTATTTATACTAGGGAGGCTTAAAGCCTGGCTGGAAATTTGGGGCGTGAGGGAAGGAAGAGATATTTGTAACCTTCTGAAGGGCAGACATGGCTTCTGGGTTCATGATGGCTCTGCTTCAGTTCCTGAGGTCACAGCTTGATAAGACTGGGGATAAGGAACAGATAGCAGACTGATGTTCTTAGGCCCTGGTTTGGCAATTACACATGTTCCAACAGCACATAGCGCATACTTGTGAGCATGCAAGTAAAGGTTCTCTCTCCGCGTGTTCCTCCTGTTTGCTCAGTGCATCATCAGTTGATTCAGTATTTATACGGATTTACTGTTCATGAGATTTGAAGGAGTGAATGTATGAAATTGCTAAACTCCCCCACAATGAAGTTTTGACTGTCATTTACCATCATGATACCAGAGGAATAAAGGGGAGCAGGTCTGAGAACAGTTTGAAATAGGGTGCTTGGGAGAATCATAGAAACTAATCTGACTTTTAAGCCAGGGACATGATAGGAATTGTAATGAGAACAGTATTAGTGGATACATGGAAAACATGTAGATTGCAAAGGGACATCACGCCTCTTGGAATTCTTTCAGCAGGCAACAAGCCTGTAGATAAAAAGATGAGTCAGTTGTCACAACCTCCTTGGATTTTTCAAGTTGCTTTTTGCCCCTGAGAACTTAAAATGGTGTGCAATAAAGAGAAGATCCTTTTGTAGATTGAGCTGGCTGAAGAAAAGGAAGAAAACAGGAGGAATACAAATTTTTCAGAGAGAGAGATCCCACAGGGATGTATGCTGTTTGCCATGTTTAAAGACCTAAGAAGGGATGTGAGTATTAGGGAGATAGTGTATGCTGCCTCTATGAAATTATTTGTGGGTCAAAACTAAAGCTGGCTGTAAAGAAAGGCTTTGCTACACAAATGACTGAGAAATAAAATAGCAAGGCTAAGGTCTAGTGTACAAAGCAATATGCTTGAGCTAGAAAATGGACTCAATTAATTTGTTCCATTCAGGATCTTGGTCTTGCCATGGCAAGTTCTTTGTCGTCTCAGTGTTTAGTAGCAATGAAAATGGAAATTAGAAAATTAGGAATGGAATACCATGTGAAACAGTGAATATAATTATGCTACTGATGTATGTCTTTGCTGCACCTTGAATGTTGTGTGGTATTCTGACAATTCTGTCTCAAAAGGCATATAGTGAAATGATGAAAGTACAAAGAATGCCCAAAGTGTTTAGGAACCATATAATGATTCTATTTGAGATATGAATTGAACAAGGAGTCTTCTGTGTGAAACCAGATGATTGGAGTGGGGCATGATAGAAGTTTATGAAATCATAAATAAGATGACTAAGGAACGTTCATCCACTTATGATCATATAATGCCGTGGTCACACAGTGAAGTTATTGAGCAGGCAAGTTTGAAGCAGAAAATCCCTTTTCACACAGTGCACAATTTCATTGCATATCTTTGTTTCTACAGGTGCTGTAGAGGCCAACAATATAATTATGAATATAAATTAAATTATATAAATTGGAAACTAACAATAAATACAGAGGTCTGACTGAAACCATGGGCAACCAATTCTGTAACCTGCAGGGTACCAGTAGGAAAGAGTAAGAGAAGGAGCACTCTATTACACACTCTTTCAGGTGATTACTACTGACAACTGTTAGGCAGAATGTTGAGGTAACTGAACTTCTTTCTGAGTCAGTATGTCTGTTATTTCATAAGATTAAAATTATAAGTTATAATCATAAATTGTTGGAGAAGGAGAGGAGTTGCAGTGGCTGAAACTCTGCCAGGTTCCTATTGAAACTTCCTCAGTATTGGACTCTTTAAGAAAAGTGAGTATTTGCCCTGTCCCTTCAGCAAACCACAGCTCTAACTTTGAACTTCATAGATTTCAGGATTTTGGAGAAGGCCAAGAGTCTACCTGTGATCTCTAAAACATCATGGTGCCTCCTACCACTGCACCTCTGGCGCTGTGTTGCCAATGAAGCTGTGTTGCTATTAATGAGACCTTCCCAGCTGTGGCTACCTCCTGAACGCCTCCACACTGGGAAAATCCCTGCAGAGGGTGATTTGTGGTAAAGGAAATGCAGTCTCTCTCTTTTGGGGGTTAATCAAGAAATCTTTTCTTACTTTCTTCACAGGCCATGCCCCCTCTTTCTCAATGGATCTTGATCTTTGGGATAAAAATAAAGAATGGTGTAACACAGATTGCCAACATCTTCCTTCTCATGTGAATTGATTGTGGAGGATGTGTGTGGGCACATGTTCTAGTCTTGATTTACTAATCACAGAAAAAATCATACTGCAGCTTTGTTGAAACTTGTCTTGCAAGATACTAAAAGCTGCTGTTGACTTACTAATAATAATGAAAAAGGAAAGAAAGACCTGGCTAAGTATTAATCTCATGCTAACCAGAGTAAAACATTCCCTGAACTGAAAGTCTTGAGTTTTGTGATGCCAGAATAATAAAGAGGCTTGATACTTGGATTTTTTATTTTTATTTTTTTTCCTGACTCAGGGTGCCTTTAAAGTAAAAATTTACACATATGCTTATCTCAAAGTATTTTGTCCAGGAGGCTGTTTGTTAGACTGAATTGGTTGGTTTGAATTTTGTGTTTGTTCTGCCCTTCCAAAGCGTCATTGCAAACAGTTCTTCTTCTATTGCTATTAAAATTATTAGGAAGAAATCAAATTCAAAGGAGTGTTGTGCTTGTTCTGCAGGAGAGTCTTACTAGAGATGTTATTTCTTTTGAATGTGTTCACATTCAGTTTTATGTCCTGTTGATACAACTCTGTTTATGCTGGTCTGACAAAATAAGGCTCCCAGTCCTCAGGAGTTTCTGCTCCGTTGCCTTGCTGTTATTATATCAGTATATTATTATGATGATATGACAGCAAACAGCTCTCCAGCAACTGTTCCATAAAGCCACTGACGTAGCCCAGTCTGGTTACATTTTGGAGCTCTGAGTCACAATGTTTGGACTTCTGGCTTTTACAGTGTTTGAAAGTATTGCCCTTGCAAGTGCCCTGTTGCGAGCATTACCGTGTGAGTATGCAAGGCCAAGGTGTGCACGTTCTGCAGGAATAAAAATCATTCAGGCGTTCCAGGAAGGATGAGGAAGTGTTGGTTAAAGAAAAATATTAGGAAATGTGGGAAGAGCTGTGGCAGCCTTGCCAGAGCTGCTGTTTCTCTGCAGATCACAGTCCCATGCTGGCTGGGGTACGCCAGCAACATTCAGCTGACAGTGAGTTTCCATGCCCCTTAGGAAAAGTCACCTGTGGCCAGCAAAGCAAGAGAAAGCTTCTGAGGGATTCACAGAGGGCAGGTCTGCTGTTGGGTGGAGATACTTAACATACCTTCATGACCTAGTTTGAGGTACAGGAATTAGGGCTCACCGTAGCATCTGTAAAGATATATATATATATATACTTATTGCCATGGTTGGACTGGTTTTAGGTACCTGAGTTATTTCAATACATCGTGTGATGTTATCTGCAAAAGATGAAAGAACTCGGCTACTTTACAAATCAAGTGTGTGTTAAAATAAGTCTCCCAGTGGACTGTGGCATGCGGCTTTCTTTTCTCCTTTGTACCTCAACTAGCAACAGACTACATGTAGATAGGGAGCAGGACACTGTAGCTGAAAGTAGCAGATCACCTTATGATTATGTACATGAAGCAAGAATTGCAAAATAACACAATAAATACACTGAAACTATGCAGCATTGCCTTTCAAACTTCAGCAAAAAGCTGCTGTTCAAAATGAAGTAAATCACAATGAAAACAAAAATGGAATAAGGCTATGCACCCAGCAATACTAAGCATGTATAACAAATTTATCAAGAAGTTGCTGCTGCTAAGCAATGTGGCAATTTGCTATTAAGACTACATGATGCTATATGACTATTATTTCAAATGTACTTCCAATTTTATTATCTACAATAGAATATTTTTATGTTCCTACTTCACCACAACATTTTGCCTTCTAGATAGGGCCAGTCTGTTACCTACACATCTAGGGAAGCCTTCTTAATTGACTTAAATATTAATTCCTGTGCTTTATCCATAGTTGTGCTTCTGAATCAGAACATGGTTAATGGTTATGCATAGCTTCTTTTTCCAACATGAAACAGATTGTTGAATGATGTAAACTTTCCACATAAGATTGATACCCTAATTTTTTCTCCTCAAAGCAGCTGTCATTTTGGCATCCAGAGGCTGAAATAAATTTGGCGTGCAGCCTCAGGAACACAGGATCCAAAGGGCTTGCAGTCACTGCTGACAGACACAGGCTTGTACCATGACCTGATCCCACTGCCATGTGCAGTTGGTCAGCAAGTGCTTGTATCATCTGTTGATTGTTGTTTATTGTCTGCAGAACACTCATCTGCTCAGATTTGTTTTGTAGCTGTGGCACACCTGGCGGATCTTGTAGTTGTATTCCCACAAATAACAGGCAAAATCAGCTCCTTCTCCTAACAATGGGCAGTGGGCTCCAGGGGTGACAGTAAAGGGCTTGAAAACTGGCATGTTGAAGTTTGAAGTGGAATAGAAAGAACTCCTGGAGTCTTTAAAGCTTATGTGAAAATCAAGTGATGAGGTGGAACAGCAGGAATTTTTTGACACTGAAATTTATTCTCTGATAAGTACAGCTGCAACCCACACTGTACTGCAAAAATTCCCAGAGATGGAGAGTCAGGAAGCATCATGAGGGACATCAGTGCTTACCAACAATGAAGCATGTTTTTTACTAACATAGTGTGTTACTCACAGCATGGGAACTGTCAGCCAAATATGCATATGTTCTGGTGTCCTAGCTCAGCAGCTGATAGCTGTGCAGAACCAAACTTGTGAATTTTCAGATTTAGATGGGGCTTTTATAACAAGGCGGAGGAGGAGGGAGAAAACCAGATCTGGCTGGTTCTGCTGCAGCTTTCCTCTGTGATACTGGGGCACTCTTTTGCCCTGAAGTAGACCATCAATCTTTTCTGCTTGGAAATGGAGATTATAACACTGCCATACCTCACAGGGAAAGAATGAAAATGCCTTGAGATAGTCCTTTATGTTCTGCATGGAAAACACATCATTACTGTAGAACAACTGCATTTTATTTGATTAATGTTAAGAACAGATCCACAGTAAAATGGATCAACGTACCTTTATTTGCACTCCAGAAGCAAATAAACATGCCTTGATCTAACTGCCACTTAGGTTGCTGAATTGCTTAAAAGTGGACCTTGATCCTTGGAGATCCTGATTGACTTTAGGAAAAGCTGAGTAATAGCAACTGATGCATGCATGTCACTCAATGTGGTCAGAAATTCACAGAAGTTCACTTGCTTGTGTGCTAGAAAACATACTATTTGGTATGTACTAAAACCACACACCCACAAGTGAAAAAAGCAATATGTGTGTGCCATGCAAGAAATGATACGAAAGGTACAGCCCTAGTGAAAACCGAGAACACCTCTCCCTGGCTGCGTCATCTTACTTTCCTCACTTGTTCATGTTCCCAGATGTAGAGATATGAGCCTGGATAGGTTTGGAGTCTTCTCTTTGAGACTGCTGGTGTGAGATACATGCAAATAAACACGGCAGAGAACTCCAGCACACACATACAAGGACTGTTGGTTGCAGCTGAAGAAAATATATGTAATTGTTAGAATGTGTGTTTTAGAATAGTTCCTCTTATCACATAAAATAAGGCTGGGCTTGTTTAAATGTGAATACTATAGGAAAGATCAAAATCTGATTTTTAGAACTCTTAGACAATTTCTCCTGACAGAATTGAGCTGAAGAGAATGACCAAGTAAATGATGGTCTGGAAAGAAACATTAGAGTAGTTACAGCATGTGGAAATTTGTGCCATAAATCTTTTACCAATTTATTATGTTATTGGAATAATTATTTAAAACTCAGTGCCTTAAATCCTGATTGCCTACAAGGCACAAGTTATTTTGCCTTTTCTAGGAAAGGCACTTGAATTTTAGATGTATAGAAATATGGGGAAAAAATAGTGAGAAAAATGAATACACGGCGAATAGAAAATTAAAAACTACATTTAAAACATTTCCAGTATCATACAAAAATTTGCACTTTCATAATTAATGAATGGCTTTTCCTACCTTGCCCCTGATTTTAGTTGTTTGCAACAAATGAACTAAAGAACAAATATCTTGAAGTCAGCAAAGCCAACACAGCAGCTTCCATAAAGCCCTTTGCCAAACTGATTAGATTTGCAAAGCCTGCCCGGTCATGGCAGCATCACGCAATGAATCTTTTCATTGAATAAGACTGGAACTGCAGAGAACTAATGTATTTTCTTTTGTATGAATACTTCTGTAGTGCTTGTTTAAACATGAAATTGTTCCTGATTAACTCATGTGTGAGCAGGCTTAGTCTGGAATTGGAAAAAAATCTTCCTGTTAAACTTAATGTAGCTGTTTAATAATTAAACAGAAGCAGTTAATTGGAAAATAGTGCATATGCTGGCAACCCTCAGTCTTTTTGCTTGGGATGCAAATGGATAGTGGCTAGCTAAAGAAGTGGTATTAAAAAAAAAAATCTTTGGATAACAGGTCTTCTTAATTTGTTGATTTTTGTAATTTGTGGGACTAAATAAGAAAGTATCTGACAGTTTTTGCATGTAAAATAGCAGTACAAGTAGATTGGCATGAAGGTAGAAGAATCCTTTGTTTCTATCTAATAACTTACAGAGCTCCAGAAACTAAAGGTTGCACTGCTCAGCAGGGAGCTTATGAGAACTACAGTGTGTCCTCAGCCTTCACGTAACTGCTATTCACATCCAGGCAGAGCAGAGAGAGAGAACAACCTGATTTTCATTCAGATCCTGGGTGGACTGGGCTTTTACAGACTTTATTTAGGATTCTTTTTTTACAGCCTTTGCATAATTAATATTTTCAGCATTGTTAGTGAGCACGTCAGCAAGTGAGACTTACTATTACAAAGGACTGGATTTGTTCATTATGGTTTGATTTATAAGACTAAGATTAATTAAAACTATATATTGTCCAGAAAATAGCTATTTTTAATTGGTGATCCAAATGAAGTAAAAAGAAGACTGTGCTCAGTTCTACCTCCTCCAATTTGTTCTTGTGTTAATCTGAAGAGAAAAGTGAATACCTTTGTTAGATTATTTTTATTTTAAAAAGCCTTCTGTTAGCAAAGTAAAAGTGAAGAACACAGAGGAAGAATCTTTCTAAGGCTGCTAACTTTAGAACTTAACCATAGAAGCAGCCTCTGCTAGCTCTGTCTGCAGTGGCCTGAAAGCCATGCTTAAACATGTCTTGAACACAGGTCCTGTTGAATCAGTGGCAGTAATGGTTTAGTTGACACGTGAATGAGATGGCAACAGTGCCAAAACTGTAAAATTGTTACAGACAGTGACTACTGAAAAACTTAAATCTATTAAAAATCAAACACAAAAATCCAGCTTCTCTGCATGGTTCTTGTCAGTCACTGGACACTCCTGTGCAGAGTGACTGGGCCTTACCTCCTGCATGGAAGCAAAACAGCTGGGTCTGATCCAGGACCTGATGTGGGGAGCAGGTGTAACAAGTCTCGTAACGACCAAGCAGCTGCTTCCACTAATCTGCTGCAAGGGGAGTTGGGGGTCTCTGCCATGCCCGGCTGTGCTGTTAGGATAAGCTAGGTAGTGACCTAGACGACCAGATTCCTCAAGTGACTGTAATTCCCAGTCTTGTGCTTTGCAGACTCTGTCCCAGGGACAGGTCCTGTGTGTTTAGCACCCGGTGCAATGCTTGGAGGTAAGTGCTATCAAGGTTGTGTGGAGCTGTGCTTTGAGCAATGGCCAAAGGCTCTTTAGTCAGAGTCTGTGTGAGCCAGGAGAACAAAAGTGTTTTGTCTTGGTCATTGATTGTTTTTGGCTCTTGATGGAGTTAAAATGTTATCCCATGAAGGTTCACTTTGCTTCTTCAGTTCCTGGAGAGATTTTCCAGGGAGATCCTGTGAACATCTTGCTTGTAAATCTCCTCTCTTCCTGCCCTGTTCCCTGCCAGCACTTCCCCCAAGAGATACCTTGCTTGCTTTTTTAATCTCTTGTGCTGGTCTATGAGCAATGGTTGGCTGCTTTGGCTCAAATTGTCTGAAAGATGCACATATTGACAGACATTGAGGGAGAGTTGGCTCAAATTGCATGGAAGTTTGCATGGGGTGTTGGGTTATGTCTCTGCCCTGGTGAACAATGGTACAAGACAAGCAAGGTTTCACATGCAGGACAGTGTTGCAGATCAAGGCTATGCATGGTATAGATGGGTCTGGGATGCTGTCAGTGCTACAAGTTTCACCCATGGTGATATAACAGATTTCAAGATATATATGTCCGGCTGAGAGCGCCACAAAATGGGCCTGCAAAAGTGCATGTGATGTGTATAATGATGGTTAAGCTTAGGCTGCCTTTACTGAGGAGGAATCTTGTGTAGTGGTGTACGTAACTAGTGAATTGGAATACAGGCACATGTTAAAGATGACTGCAATTTTATGCCTCAGGAATCAGTAATTTTGAAGGAACATCCTTAATTCCTTCCACAGCAATCCAAACTATGGGTGTTTAGTTCCCATTTGTCACCAGCATTTCTCTGATCTCTGCCTAGCTACGCTCATAAAGTGCCTCCAAGTATGTTTACAAAGATGTTTACTCTCCAAACCCTTCAGGCTGATCATTCTGAAACTACTTAAGGAATGTACCTGTCAACTTGGCTGGAAAAATACTCTCTCTATGTAAAAGACAAAGAGCTGCTCTGTAACGCTGGTTGCAGTCTTCACCAAAATTCTGAGTCTGGATTGAAATATTTCTTTCAACTCCTATTTTTTATTTGTGTAATACTTCGTATATTATATAGAAACATTAAGTTAAAGCCATTATATTAAATGTTAAAAGATCAGATTTAAAGGCTTTACATCTGGAATATCATGTCAAATTCTAACCAATTTGTCAACAGAGGTAAAGTATTTTTACTTTGCGAGCCAGTAAAGAATGGCAGAATGATGTCTGTAGTTGTTTTAGACATCAAAGAGAAAAAGTGTTAAGATAGCAACATCCTCCTCTGGAACTGCAGTTAATCTGATTCAAATATAGCAACAAGTAAGAGCTGCATCTTAGTTGTCTTTCTGAAAAGATAGCAGAGAGAGAAATAGCGACATTCTTCATTCAGTTATATAAATACAATGAGTGTCAGTTCAGAATACCAAGTGTGTAAATATAACTGTTTTAGCACACTGGCTTCTAGATTGTTCAGAGCAAAATATTTTCCTTACATAGTGATGAGTAGTTTGTCTCCCTTACCACCGTAAAAGCCTTTATTGTCTGTGCTGCTGTTCTGCTAGTCCTAATGTCATTGTTAACAGAGAGCCAGAGGCATTCAGAGGATATATTGGCAAAAATAGTCTGATAGCACTGGCTGCACAGAAGTTCTGCTGTCTATTGTAGCTGTTGAGATGCATCCGTTCAATAAATGTAAATAATTTGGAGAACATGCAGTTCAAAAAATGGTATGTGTATTGTGTTGAGGAGGAACAACCCGGAAGGTTGATCCAGGTGACTAACACTTAAAACTAGTTTATTTCCGAACTGAAACATCTCTATAGCTTTAGAACTTGCACAGTGAACCAAATGGTTTTGGCCTGTATTATTTTTTCATCTGGAATTACATCAATTATAACATCAAGCCATTTTTTTGTTTTTTTTTTTTTAATGAAATGGGAAGGGGATGTTTACGTGTTTTGGCTTTTCGGGACCATTTGATGTGCTGCATTAGAGCTGCACAGCTGAGCATTCACAAGTTGTGTATTTCTTTGCGTAGTATGTTTTGTTCATATAAATGATAAAAGTTCAGAAATGTAAAGCATTGTGCCTTGCCTTCCTTCTAGGGAAAGCCTAAAATGTCTTGCCAAGCTCTAGCTTTTCCATCCCACCTCTTCTTTTTCCAGAATTTATTTTCTTTTCCTTTGTAATGAACTACACAGTTGTATGGAGGAGGAAAGTACTGCTGGCAGTAAGGCTTGCTCGAGATGTAGACACAGCAGGCAAACACCTTGTAGCCCTTTGGCTGAGCATCAACACACCATTAATAAGCAGACAGCTTGAAAACTCAGCAATAGCAGAGCCTTTGTTCCAAAAAAGAGAGACAGCTTTGATCTGGCCATCGCCTTACTTGGAATTGCTCTGTTATTATACATAGCAGAGCGCTCACGTTTAATTGGTCATCATACCTAATCTTGGTCCCCCTTTATATAGGGGTAGTACAAAAGAGGAATTCCCAAAGTACATGTTAGTTGTAGATAACCCACAGCATGTTTGTTTTGGAGGAAGAGCAAAGGAAGGAAATGGACTTTTTTTTTTTTTTAAACTTTTTTTTTCCTCTCCCCATCTAGAGCAAATGAAAATAGTACAAAATGATGAGAGACCATCCAAGGTAACTCTAAGCTGCTTGTGTGCAGTTGTGCTCTACCCTGTATACGGTCTATTTTGGTTGTTCCTGCTGTGGTCACCTGGGACAGGTTTTAATATAACTATGTCTTGGAATGCTTGTTACTGCATCTGGAGATGAGAAAACTCTTGTCTCTCCTCAGCAACCTCTGAGGGTAACAATAAACAGGTACGACATGCCCAGGCAGCACAGGTTAGAGGGAGGGAGAGGGAGAAGTCAGATGAACCTAACATGCCAGTATCATTCACATGGCTGTGAATGAAAGTATTTCTGTGACTTCTTACACAAGCTATTGAGTACAAGCATTACTTAAAAAGTAACTATAGTTACTATAAGAGTATTACAAGCATGCAAGTTTCAATGGTCCCAAAGGGCAAACTGCTAAGATTTTTTAGTACAAACCTCAATGCTATTTTCAAAGACCTGTTTTCAAATCTTTACTAATTACTGTGAAATACATGGCTTGTAGTATGCCTGTTGGTAATTAGTCTGGGACTCTTCCCTCTTATGGGTCCTTTAGTGAAACCAGAGTATGTCAGTAGGGTTTTCTGCTGTGGCAATGACTGTGAAGTAACTGAACACTGGATTAAGACCTTGAATGAGTTGGGCATGAAGAGTAAGCAGGGAAGGACTCTATTAGCAATAAGTATCTGGGAGCCTAATTTAACAAAATGTTTTGTTTTCACATTAGATGCACATTTCTGGTGTGTTTTCTCCTCTCTTTTGATCAAGGGTGTTGTGTTTGGCCTTGAGCCAATGACTTGTCTATACACGGAGTTATCCTAGAATAATTACTCAGGAAAAAGTAGCCTGGATTAACTCCATGGGAGCAGAGTATTGTTCCAGAAGCAGTTATTTGGAGTACCAGCATATTTGAGTGCTCTGTCTCAATTGCTCTTTTCTCACTTTCTCTGGAATCTCTTGAGTGAGAAAAGAAGCTTCTCTCTTCATGTTCTGGATGTCAATAGAAAACAACAAGGATAATGCCATGCTGCTTCGCACTTGTGAGGTTTTAAAGGCTTGAATCTTCTTCCCTAAACCAAAGCACTAAACCAAGATTCTGTTAAAAATAGACCAAAACCTCTCTTTCTTGGGTGGATGAAGTGCACTAAGGTATGCTAGCAAATACCCTTCTGGAGTTACGTGTGCAATAAGCATTAGAGAAAAAGATCTGGGCTCCAAACCCACGTTGTTTTCAAACCATTAAAAGGTAGGGGTAAGGAATTCTCAGATGCGTTCAGAGATAGGAAATGCTGGAGGAGACTCATGGTAGTCTTGAGACTCCTGCCCTCATGTGCTGTCTTGAAAACTCTGGAAAAGAGAGATACATATGCACTGGTTTTGTTTTTTTCTTCTTTATTTTTCCTAGGCCTCTGTTGTTTGGGGTATACAGACTGAACGCTGCGGGGTCACTCCGCACCCACCACCCAGACAGTACCCAGTGTCAGCACCCAGGCAGGTGCCAGCTCACATTTTCATATTAAAAAATATAAAGGTATTCTATCATATAAAAATCTATGCTGATCTCCTCTTGTTTTACAACTTTATAGAACCAAAACCATTTACTGATGTCAGTATTGTCATGAGAACTGCAGGACATTCAGAAATATCTCATATTAAGTAAGTATTTTGACATGTTCCATCTTTCCTGCTATTGATCATGTTTAATGAAGCTTTAAAATCAAAATTGTTACAAGGGCAAACATAGTGCTAGATAATTTTACACCAACTCATTCTCAGAAAGATCAGAGCACTTAGAGATAAAAGTCAGCCCCCTCTATTATGCACATAATTGCAGAGTAAAGCAAGGATTTTAAATTGTCTTTTTAATGCAGATTTTTAGTCCTAATTTAATAAAAACAGTGCTCTTTACAATTTTAAATGCTGCTACTTGATTAAAATAGTTCTGGTTAGAGGAAATGCATTTATCTTACACCACTATGCGGAGCCTTCTTTTCACCAGCAGTGCTGAATCCCTCAAGAAAACCCCAACAACAAAACAAAAGGAAACCAAAGCAAAATGAAAACAAAACAAAAAAAAACCCAATAAAACAAAAAACCTGAATTCAATATATGTGTCCTGAATATTTTAGATTAAGTTTTGTATGTTACATATTTTTGCAAAAGACCTTAATAACTGGGTTTTGTTTTCATGTGTAGGTATTTTAAGGTCCTGATTCAAGAGATGGATCTCAGATTAGACCTTGGCTTCCTATATGCACTGGTTGAATTCTTTACACACACTGATGTGCTGAGTGACCAAGAGGTAGAAACATTTTGTTGTTTAAAGATTTTTAAAGTTTGTAATTATGAAACTTGTATTTTAAAAAGTTAAAAAAACCCTTAGTCTTCTATGTCCATAATACTGATCAATTGCTGTGTCTGGGGCCAATAGGCACCTATGAGGTTTTTAAAAGTTACAGTCGGCAGAAGCAAACAGTAAATTCTTTCTCGTATCTTCATCTTACATGATATGCAAAGAAGGCTTCAGAACCTTCTGAAAAGAATGAAACTAGTGCTGTTGTAGATTACTTGATCTTACTAATGCCTGAAGGAAGGATCAGGTAATTAAGATGGGAAAGAAGTGAAAATAATGCTTTTTTCTTTAATGTAGCTTACTCCAAAAAGTAAAAATTAAATCTAGGAAAATTTTGGTCAGGAAACCACTGAAACTTATCTGCCCATGAGACCAAGAGTATGTAAAAGTAATTGAGATAGAGGTTGATCAGAAAATGGAAAGTGTCTGTGGCAATTTTATGCAAAATTATTAAATTGAAAGATGAAATAGTTGACATGTTGATACTGAGAGGAAAGGGCAGTGGGAGTATATTATTGTATAGAGATAATGGGAGGAGTTTGTACATAGCAACAGTAGACATAAACTAAATACAGTAATACAAATTGCAAGGTAATCTGCTTGGGAAATTAATAATAAAAACTCCGGATACAACCATAAAGCAACAGAGGACCCAGAGTTTCTTGGATTCACCAAAGAAAACCAAAAAGGTGATAAGCTGAATAGATGTAATGCAGTTATGATGTATTGGTGTTCCTGTTAAGAGTACTGAAATTTGAATGTCAGTACACAACAAATGTAGTAAGTTACTTAGCAGAAAGTGTATTGGTTTTGTCTGTATCTCAGAAATGGTGCTATTGAAAAATGAACCAGAAATATTTGCATAAAAGATCTGCCTGGATGAGTAGAGCAAAAAGGTCCTTTCTGATGGGGTGTTAAAAGCTAGTTTTGGTATGTCAGGTGAAAGGTATGCTGGAAAGGTAACTTACTTTGCTTTTATTTCCCCCTATCTACACATCAGAGATTAAAAGTATTACTACTCAGGGTTTATACTAAAATAAGGAGAAAATATTGAAAAGTTGCTCCAGAAAACGAGAAGGAAGTGTGGAACAAGTGTGGAAATATGTAATCTAAACTGGTGGTTTCCAGCAGTGTTCTAGGGCATACAGTCTGCTAAATCTGCTTTACACCAGGTGTACCAGTGAATTCTAGATTATTGTGGTAGTTTGAAGAATTTACCTTAATTTTCAATATATGTTTTTGTAGTGGAAAAAATACATGGTTGTATTTTTTTTTTATCCCTTCCAAGTGGAACGATAAATTGAGATCAGCATTGTTAGCTGAACCACTGAATCCAGAAATTAGGGGAGGCCCTCTTCTGCACTTTGTTTTTAGTGGATTTGCAAGGCATGGTTTTAGGATTTCATACCTACTTAATATTTAGTGCTCTGACTGTTTTGCTTGTTTAAGTAGAAAGGTGGTACCTGGGTTTACTGTTCTGATAGGACCTGTCACATCAGATACAACTTCTTTGACTAGTTAAGTCTTTTCTGACTATAACTTCAGAATTGTTGTTATTTTAAAGTTGGGTTTTGGTTTTGTATTTTTGATGGGTTGTTTTTTTTTGGGTTTGTTTTTTTTTTTTTGTACATGATCAGTTCTTCAAAAGCTGTTGTAAAGGAGCTCTGTCTTTTGAAGGAGAGAAGAGAAAATGGGCTAGGTGATGGTCTTCTGAGTCTGTAAAAGTCTGGTTTCTATATAACAGGAAGTAGTCTTTAGTAAATTTTTTTGTATTTAAAAACCTATGCATTGTTTTATGTGTTTAGAAGGGTATATATGTATGTCCTTTGCTTGACCCAGCTAAAAACCAGCCTTCACTAGAAAATATTTGGTATTTGAACTTTCATAAAAATAATTTTTTAACTTGTTTTCTTACTATTAAGTACATGTATCTTGTATTGCCCCTTTATACGTATGTTTCCTCCTTTTCGCATTAAAAAAGTCCTCTAAAATGCTAGCTCCTTAAGTAAAAAAATAAGATATGAGAGTATAAGTAGTACTGGTCAATGAGTAGCATCTCAGTGACAGATACGTGTTTGTCATAGTAGTTTTATATTCCAAATTTTAAAGTAATGTTTTTTGAAAATGCATTCACAGCTAGAACTTTTCAGAAAGGATGTTGAATCTCTTCAAGAAGAACTGATGAGTGTATCATCAACGGATACATCACAAATCAGCTTGTATGAATACTTTCATATCTCTCCAATTAAGGTATAACTTTTCACTGTATAGCCTGTGTTTTCTCTCTTAACTAAAGCTTTAACTAAAGAAAACCAACCGTATCCTGGGCTGCATCAAAAGGAGCGTGACCAGCAGGTCGAAGGAGATGATCCTGCCCCTCTACTCTGCTCTCGTGACACCTCACTTGGAGCATTGTGTACAGTTCTGGTGTCCTCAACAGAAAAAGGACATGAAACTGTTGGAACAAGTCCAGAGCAGGGCCACGAGGATGATCAGGGGACTGGAGCACCTCCCGTATGAAGATAGGCTGAGAAAGTTGGGGCTGTTCAGCCT